>JAIUCV010001551.1:0-82930 GCA_026724425.1 Erythrophleum ivorense | reverse complement strand
TCCATATATATTCCATGTGTATGTTAGCAAGTGAAAGAGTGAGTTTGTAAGGTCTAGGTTGTTGGACCCTTGAGACATATTTAGTAGACCATTTTGATGCTTTCCCATGTGCTCATGTGGCCCTAGGAGTAGAAGAAGCAAAATTGGACCCTTTGAGACCCCTTTAGAAGCATAAAAGTGACCATTTGCAACCCTACAGCACAATCTGACTAAATGGACAAACTCCCTCATAAAATCTAGCATGAATATAGATCTTGTCTAGAAATTTTTGGAAAGCTAAAGTACATATTATTTGGAGCTCTAGATAATATTTAGTGAATTTTCAAAGTTGGCAATTTTTCATGATTTGGTACTATCACTATACAATTGGTTAGAATTTGCATCTCTGTCATGCGTAAGGCACATGGTGTCCAATGGCTATAAAATTTTATAAGGATAAACTAGACACTCACAGTGACTTATAAAAATTAGAAGAACCTCAATTAGAGGTCTATAGATGGAGAAATGATTTTCTAAATTTCTGTGTCAGTATTAGGGATGCCAGTAGACCTTAGTTACTGTTCTATTAGTTTTTGAAGTCTAAAGGCTTCTGAACTAGTCTGGACTTAATTTTCCCTATAATTAACATCTTCAGCTTTTCAAATTGGTATAGGTTTCTTGAATTGTTTTTTTTGTGAATTAATTATGAATTTTTGAAGTTTATATTAGTAACCTATATTGGAAACGTTGGATAGTCTGACCTTTGCCACTTTTCTATCATCAAACATGGTCCATATGAGGATTTTGTGACTTGGGATTATTTTTAACATAAAGTTAATATTTAGAGCTTTCCACGAAGCTATGGGTTGCTTCATTTTGATTTTTCTAGATTTAGTTATGATTTTCCAAAATAGTATTAGAAATCTATCAAGCTGGGCCCAAAATTAACTTACATTATTTTGTGTATATATACTATAAGCTCGAGATCTTGGCAATATTTTAAGATGGTTTTGAGTTGTATATATGTATTTAAAATGGAGAATGATATGGGGAAGTCCAAAGGGTCCAAGGGACATGAAATGAAAGTTTTATGTCTAACATAATGCAAAAATAATTGAATATTTTAATTGAATTTCTTTGCCAACTTCTCCTTTTCATGGAATGTCACTATGAAATGAGCTAGAGAGGCTAGATGATTATAGTGTTACATGGCTTAAAATCTTATTCTTATGGTCTATAAAAATGGTAAAGGCATTTGTTAACCCAAGTGGTGTAATAAGGAACTCATAATGATCGTATTGGGTTTTAAAGGTTATTTTAGGTATGTCCTTAGCCTATACTTTAAGCTAGTGATATCCAGACTTAAGATTAATCTTTAAAAAGACTTATGCTCTCACTAATTGGTTAAGTAAGTCATCAATCCTAGGCAAGTGATGTTTATTCTTGATAGTCACTTAGTTTAATTAACTATAATCAATACAAAGTCTCAGACTACCATCCTTTTTCTTAACAAAAAATACTGATGCCCCCCATAAAGACACACTTAGCCTAATAAACACTTTTTCTAGTAATTCTTTTGTTTGACTATTCAACTCAACAAGTTTAGCAGGCGTCATTATATACAAGGCCTTAGAAATTATACTTATACTAGGAACTAAGTCAATGGAAAACTCTAACTTCCTCTCTCTAGGGATAGTCAACTAATCTCTTTAATGAAAACATTTGGAAACTCCTTAATCATAGGTGTAACGAACGTAATTTTTATAAAACTATGAAATAAGTCATATAAAAGCAAGTTCTCTGAAAATGAGCTAGATAATATTCCAAAAAATTTGGGTAGAGTCCTAGACTCCTAAAAATGATAATTCGAGGCTCAAATGAAAGAAAAACGAAGTTAGGACGGTGAAACAATTTGTGACAAAAACTAACAAAACGTAATGGCATTTTCTTAAATAAGTGCAACTTTTGGAAAAACACATAGAAGGGCTTTCTAAATGGGAAATTTGAGTTGCCCAAGGTTCTCAGAGGCCCCAAAAACCATGGAAAGCCCTGAGACTGGTAAAGCCCCTTTGATGTACATTTTCCTACAATGGTGAGCCTGAACTTTGATAGATTCGTTCAAGAAGGTTTAGCTCCAAATTGAATGATTCTAAAAGTATTTTATTAAATTGGGAACCCAAATTTTATAATGAAAAAGATGGTTCTAAAAAAGGAGTTAAAACGAAGCCGAAACGAAATTGTCATTACGGAAGCATGAAATTGGAATTTTTGAAAAAGTGTGTTTCTTGAAGTTTCCACACACTTCTCCCTTTTTCTCCCACCTTTTTAAGCACGATTTTTTCTATGCAAAATATAGAAATAGAGAAGCTCTTCTAGGTGCACAAGGAGAGGGAGAGAAAGAGGAGAAAAATCAAGAGAAAGGTAAGGAAAGCTAAGGAATTTCATGCTCAATCTTCTTCTAATCTTATTCCTTTCCTTCTTAGCTCTCTTTCTATGGTTTTCTTAGATGATTGGTTTTGTTTTTGGTCTAGAACTTAGAGGGACAGTTCAAAAATCTTGGAGGGAAGCAAGCCAAGAGAAAGAGGCCTTGAAAACAAGCTTGAATCTAAGGTAATTGCTTATTGTTGTTGCTTCTTCTCCTTGCTCCATGGATGTGTATATTTTAGCCCTAAATAGAACCATATGAGGGGAAGGCTTTTTGTTCAAAAACAAGAGAGAAACTAGGGTTTTAGACCATGAGGAAGAGGAATATGGCAAGAAATTCCAAGAAAAACTAATAGAAATCAAGTTAGGAAAGTGTGGTGTTTTTTAGGGTTTTAGAAGTCTGACTTTGTGTGAGTAATTCCTTGGCTATTTGAATGCTTCCTTGGGCTCCTAAGACCCCTAAAAACCCTCCCAAGTGGCTCTCCCATCAAGAAAAAATCAAGAAGCTTGTGAACCTTCATTATAGTGTTAGTTTCAACTAAGGCAAGAATACTAGGTTAGGGAGTGTTTTAATTTGTTCTAGCCTTGGTTTAGAACTTTATATGATGTTAGAAGATGGGAGAAACCATTGAAAAAAATTTAGGAGCCATGGATTGAAAGATGGGACAATAGTGTCCATAATGGTGCCTTATGAAATAACTTGGTTTTCCAATTGTGCAAATGAATGGGTGAAGGCTCCAAGGACTTTGAATGAGGCCAAGAGACTTAGAAATGGAAAGAGATGAAAGCCTAAAGCTTGAATTGTAAAGGTTGCTTCAATAGCCCATTTATGGAACCAATTGTGTGTTCAAGAGTGAGTTTAGTGTCTTAGCTTGCTTTGAGTGTGAAATTGTGTGTTGTTTATGGTGTCTAGGACAAGAGAACATACATCCACCTAGGTGTGCTTGTGGGACCAAAAAAGGGAAGGAAAAGGATCAAGAAAAGCTTGCATAAATCCAAGGTAGCTCTCCACCTCATTTTTTTTGCATTCTTGTGTACATATGTATATCTTTATGTATTTGTGTATGCTGTTGTGACTTGAGAACATGCCACTTGATGCCTTGACAGTACATTGGTACCAATGTATCTTCTTGAATGGCTTTGGTAGTGGAAATGGCTCATAAGGGTGAGGTGATGCCAAAAGTCCCTTAATGAAGGCGAAGAGATGCCAAAAGTCTCATGGCATGGTGAGACAAGGCCAAAAGTCTCTTGGAAGGGTGAGACCAAGTCGAAAGTCCCTAGGCCAAGAGTGAGGCAAATCCACAAGTCCTAGAAATGGGGTGAGGCAAAACCAAAAGTCCCTAGAGTATGTTCTTGACTTGAATATGAATAAGTGGCATGAAAATTATGACTTTGCATACTTTATGGTAGCCAAACCTTCCATACATATGCTTTGATGTGTATATGACTTAAATGTGTGTGTAAATGGATGTGTGAGCTATTGAGATTTTAGAAATCTCACTCCCTTTCCCTCCATTATCTTGAAATGCCTAGGTAATGTCCAAGAAGCAAGGAATGCAAGCAAAGAGCATTGAAAAGCTATACTTTGTTCATTATGTAGTTTCTTTTATACCTAATGGTCAAAGTGGTTATGTAAATGTTATTTTTGAGATGTAAGCTCATGGCCAAATGTAATATAATGTATGAACATTGTATAGCTCTTATGTGGCATTAGATCAATGAGAATGTAAAATTTGACACCTTGATGGCTTGTGATGATTATGCATTCTTGAGTGTGGGATGGTCAAATTGAAATGCATGGGGTTTAGGACCACTTGGGCAGTTCATACAAGTCATATTCATGCTTTCAAACTTGCCCAAGAGGTGCCAAACATTAAAGGAGGCCATTTGGACAAAGTTGACCACTCACATGAAGCAAAATTAACCATTTGAGTGAGTTATATCCTTTCTATCCAAATGAGCTCTTCTTGGTCTAAAATTTGGCATGCATCTAGATCTTGTTGAGAGAGATTTTTGGGAAGATAAAGTGGGTAATTTCTGAAGGCCTACAGAATATTTGGTGAATTTTTGAAGTTGGAAAAATTTTCTAGTTTGGCCACTGGTACTATTCATATAGTCTAAAATTTGTTCTTTATTATTCATAAGGAAAATGATGTCCAATTGCCATGAAATTTTATAGGAAGAAACTAGACCTTTTCAGTGACTTGGGACAATTTGAAGCATCTCATTTGGATGTCAAGAGAGGAAGATATTCAATTTTAAATTTTCTATCCAATACCAGACAACCAGTCAAACCCATGTTACTATTTGATTGATTTTTTAGGTCTGAACATTCTTGGATTAGTCTAAAGTTATTTTTCCCCTCTAGCTAACATCTGCAACTTTTCATTTGGTATCATTTGTATAGATTATATTTTTAAAAAAAATTAATTGGATTTTTTAAAGTTTATGACAGTAAACTGTATCAGTATCAAAGGGCAGTCAGACCTTTATAGCTATTTCATTGTCAAATGTGGTCCAAAGACCATGTTCATGTCCCAAATTTATTTTTATGTAAAGTTAACACTCAGAGATTTCCAAAAACCTATGGCATGATAGATTTCAATTTTTCTACATTTAGTAATGATTTTTCAAAGTTACCTTTGAAATCTGCCACATGCTGTCAGAGAAGAAATAATGGAATTTTGGGGTTTTAAGCTTGAAACCATGTGTGATGTTTTGAGTTATGCGTATTTTTTCCAATGATAAATGACTAGAGAATATTGTTGGCTAATCTATGGGGCCCATGTGATGTGAATTGAAAAATTTTATCCTGACACAACGCGATAAAAGTATATTATTTTCATACTTTTCCTTACTTTTGTCTTGTGAATGTACACCAATTGCCCAGAATTGAAGAGCATGATAATAAAAATATAAGGTATTACATTTATTGGTATTAAAGCAAATATTCAGGCACTTTTGCTTGGTATTTAGCTCCTGAGTGATGTATTTAGTGTGTTTCGGGTGGAATATCTGTGCATATGTGCTTGAATTGTATTTGTGGGCTAAGGTTGTGACTCTTTTTCAGTGAGAATGGTTGAGATGAGAAGAGGCAGGGGCAGAAGCAAACCAATTATAGGCTCAAAGGTTGAATCCAAGGACCCTTTGCGAGCTATCATGGAACGGCTCGAGAGATTTGAGGATGTTATGACCCAGCAACAATGAATTATGCAACAGCAGCATGAGATGATTATGCAGCTGCAGGAATCCTTGGCTAGATAGGGGAAGCCAGGAGAAAGGCCCCTCTGCCTTGGTCTCAGCCTTTTACTTTTGGTACTCCATAACCTTTCACCTTAGGTGCTCCACCCCCATCTCCCCAAGAGCCAGCTCAGTCTCCGCCATCCATTCAGAAATAATTTAATCAATTTAGGAAGAACAACCCACCAGTGTTTGATCGAGAATTGGATGTGGACAAAGTGGAGGCTTGGGTGATGGAGATAGAAAAGATATTCACAGTGGTGGATTGCACCTTTGAGCACAAAGCTCAATTAGCCACCTTTATGCTATAGAAAGAAGCTGACAAGTGGTGGCGCAGTACAAAGTCTTTGATGGAGACTAGAAACTTGTAGATTACTTGGGAGAACTTCCTGGTACAGTTTTATGAGAAGTATTTCCCCAGTTTTGTAAGAAAACAAAAAGAGGTGCAATTTATAGGGCTGAAACAGATCAATGACATGACGGTAGACTAGTATGTCGCCAAATTCATAGAGTTGCCTTGGTATTCTTCCTACCTCCAGAGATATGATGACGAGCCCTGGAGGTGTGAGCAATTTGAGATCAGATTGAAGTCCTTGATCAGAGACGGAGTAACTCCATATAGGGTCTGGAACTTCAATGCCCTTGTAGAGATTAGCAGAGCTGCTACAATATCTGATCAGAGAAGGGTTTCAGAATTGAAAAGATCAAGACTAGAAGAGGGTGCTAGCTCCGCACCTACTAGCAACAAAAAGAGCAAGGTGCAGTGGAGTAGGAGGACATCGAAAGAAAAGAAGATACAGCCTCTGAGGATTCAGTCATCCACACAGTAGTCTATAATGACCTATTTTAAGTGTAGGAAGTTGGGGCACATAGCCAGGAATTACCCCCAAACAGATGTAGTGCCTCCTAGGCCACAGACCCAAGGCAAGGCATTCACCTTTTCTCAGTAGGAGGCTAGTGCGTCTCCCAGTCTAATTTGAGGTACGCTCATAGTGAATGATTTTCCTATGATTGCTATGTTTGATTCAAGTTATAGCTACTCATTTATAACTGTGTGAGACATTTAGGTTTTGCCGTTAGTATTTTACCATTTGATTTATCTGTCATGACACCCACTGGAGGCCATGTTGTTACTTTTCATGCTTGCCTGAATGTCTCTATATAGTTTAACCATTATTATACCACTATTGATTTGATTTGTATGTCATTCTATGATATTGATTTAATGGTTGACATGAATTGGATGACTACTAATAATGTTGTCCTTGATTGTGAGCACCACACCATATCTGTACCTTCATATAGGACTATACCTAATATAGGAGCTGAGTTATCCTTTATAATTACTGCCCAGGTTGAGAGACACTTAGAGCATGGATGTCAGGGGTTTTTAGTCTTTTTCTCTATTCAGGCTGAAGTAGAAAAAAGGATAGAAGAGATCCCAATAGTTAGGGAATTCCCAGAGGTTTTTTTAAGGTTTTGATTTTAGTGGCCTACCCCCTGAGAAAGAGATAGAGTTCCCCATAGATATAGTGCCTGGGGCTAGACTGGTGTCCAAGGCTCCCTATGGGATGGCTCTCACCAAGCTTACTGAATAGAAAAAGCAGATAGAGGAGCTATTAGCAAAAAGGTTTATCCACCCTAGTGTGTCACCCTAGGGAGCTCCAGTATTATTTGTAAAAAAGAACGATGGCAGCTTGAGACTGTGTATAGATTATAGAGAATTGAATAAATTTGCCATCAAGAATAAGTATCCTTTTTCTAGAATAGATGATTTATTAGATCAGTTGGTGAGGCATCTGTATTTTCTAAGATAGACCTTAGATCTAGATATCACCAGCTCAGAGTGAGAGCTGAAGACATCACAAAGACGGCCTTCAGAATTAGATATAGGCATTATGAGTTCCTTGTGATGCCATTTGGGCTGAAGAATGCGCCCTTGGTGTTTATGGATTATATGAATAGGGTATTCAGATCATATTTGGATAAATTTATTATGGTCTTTATTGATGATATCTTAGTGCACTCTAGATTTTTTGAGGAGCATGAGAGGCATCTGAGATTAGTCTTAGAGACTTTGAGAAGTAAGAGATTATATGTCGAACTAAGTAAATGTGAGTTTTGGCTGACCAAGGTGAAATTCTTAGGTCATGTGATCTCATAAGACGGGGTCATGATAGATCCCCATAAAGTTAAGGCTATGTTACAGTGGGATAGGCCTAGGACAATCACCAAGGTTAGAAGTTTCCTTGGTTTGGTAGGATATTACTGACGATTTATTCAAGGCTTCTCTCAGATGGCCTTGTCGCTCATGAGGCTGACTCGAAAGGATACACCTTTCATGTGGGATGATAGATGTGAAAGGAGTTTCTAAGAGTTGAAACTTTGATTGACCATTGCCCCTGTGCTAGTTATTCTTGACCCTATTTTACCATTTATGGTATATAGTGATGCCTCAAGGAGAGGGTTAGGATGTGTGTTAATACAGTAGGGTAGCGTAGTGGCATATACCTCTAAGTAGCTGAGGCCTCATGAGGAGAGCTATCCCATACATGACCTAGAGTTAGTCACAGTAGTTTTTACTCTTAAGATTTGGAGGCACTATATGTATGGTGCGAGTATAGAGATTTATAGCAACTATAAGAGTCTAAAATACTTGTTTGACCAGAAGGAACTCAATATGAGATAGAGGAGATGGATGGAATTCCTGAAAGATTATGATTATGTATCGAAATATCATCCAGGTAAGGCCAACGTGGTGGCCGACGCCTTGAGTAGGAAATCCATCCATGTTGCCCATATGATGATTAGGGAGCAAGAATTCCTAGAGAAATTTAGAAATCTCAACCTCTCTTGCCAATTGGTGTCAAGTAGATTATTCTTGAGTGAAATCCAAATTAAGAATGAGTTGAGAACCTAGATCTGAGATGCGAAAAGAAAGGATGAGTTTTTGAGATAGATTAGGAGCAAGATTTCCTAAGGTAAGACCTCAGATTTCAAGGTATCTAAGGATGGTGTGATAGTATATCAGGATAGAATCTGAGTGCCAAGTAATAGTGAACTGAGAGAGAGAATCTTAGAAGAGGCACTTAACTAATTTTGGGATGTTATAGCAAGCAAGTAAGAGAAATACCAAACTCCATTTTGAGATGAATGAAGAGAAAATTGAGCCCTAGAAAAATAGTCAATAAAGTAAGGAAGAAAAGTCCTAGAAAGATAATCCTAAAATGCTTCTAAAGGGCTTAGAATATATCATACAAGGCATAGCAATACATGTAGTCAGTATATCTAGGCCTTAACATTGATATGAATATTAATGTGATGTTTAGGCCCCTAGTGTGACAAAGGGCCTCATTGTCAGTGCCTGGCTAAGAAAAGCAATTTAAGAAAGGAACAAAAGCAAGATTAAGCAGCATTTAGGTTAGTCCTCAATATAGGTAGAATTTTTCTCCTCTCTTCCATGTTTTTAACTATTTAAGCACTTGGCTGTTTGTATGTCGTGTTTGCTTGATATTTAAATGAGTTTTATGTGATTTCTATGAGTTATTGGTCTAGGAAGCAAAGCTTTACCTAATGATGTTTGACAAAAGAGGGCTAAGGAATTAACCATAATAGTTCTTCCCTATGCTAAGTATCATGGCCATTCAAGTAAGTATCAGTTTGAATTATAAAGGCTAATTGTGAAAGTCAAATTTTCTAACTAAAGAAACCCTAGCTTGCATAGATGGCCATGCTTATGTTTGGCATTGTATTTAAGCATTCTAGTGAATTTAATGGAAGTATAAAATGGTATCTAAGATGTTGGAATAGGGTCTTGAGGCATAGAATAGAGTTTATCAAAAATGGCTTAAAGTTACCAAATATGTCAAAATGGAAAATGACCAAAGGAATAGTGCAATAATTAAATGAATAGTAAAATGCTAATTTTATACTCAAAATAAGAATTTAAGGAGCTTGAGTTGCCTAGAAAAATTTACCAGTAAGAAACCCTAAATTGAGGCCTAAGTAAAAGGCAAGTAAGAAAGACTTGCTAGGCAAGTAAAAGAAATACCAAGCTCTATTTTGAGTAAAATGAAAAGTAAATTGAGCTATAGAAAAATGGTAAATAAAGTATGGAAGACAAATCCTAGAAAGAGAATCCTAAACTATTTTTAAAGAGTTTTAGAGTGGATAATACAGGGCATAGTAATACATGTAGTCAGTATATTTAGGCCTTAGCATTGATATGAATATTAATGTGATGTTTTAGGCCACCAATGTGACAAAGGCATTGTCAATGCCTATTTGAGAAGAGCAATTTAAGAAAAGAACAAGTGCAAGATTAAGCAGTGTTAGGTTAGTCTTCACTACATGTAGCATTTTCCTCCTCTCTTCCATGTTTTTTACTGCTTAAGTGCTTAGTTATTTGTATGTCATGTTTGCTTGATATTTGAATGAGTTGTATGAGTTTTATGTGATTTTTATGAGTTACTAACCTAGTAAGCAAAACTTTACCTAATGATGGCTAGGAGAAAAAGGCCAAGGAATTAAACAAAGTAGTTCGTCCCTATGCTAAGTATCAAAGGCACTTAAGAAAGAGTCTAGTAAGCTTAGCTTGATTTTATCCTCATGCATGCATATTTTTACATGTTAGTAAGCTTAGATATTAGTAAAGCTTCATACATGCATTCACATATGCTTATGTGCTTGAGTGGTTAATATATGCTAAAGTAGAATTATGCTACTAAGATTCTTCCCAAAATCTCAATCTTTTATCCTCTAACCCCCTTGCCAAGTGAGAGTAGCAAACTAGACTAAGGAAACACTTTAGCTTCACAAGGAGTTATGCCTTTAATATTTTATTTTCTTATTGTAATTTGTCAGATTGTATTTTGAGATAGATATATGTATAATCATTTTGATGTATATATATTAGCCTAAAGAGAATAATTAGAGATTAACCAGTGAATATATGGATAATTTTAAGTAATGTAAATGCTATTTAATATTTTATAAGCATCTTGTTATTGTTAGCTAATTGATGAGATGAAGTTAAAGAGCTAGCTGATAATTGAGCCCAAGGATTGTTGAAATAAGTTAGTAATGAGCGCATTGTATTTAATTTTTATGTAGGTAATGGATTTTAATAGAAAAGAAGGCGCAAGTGCCCAGTTAGCATTTTCTTTTTAGCCATTATGTTGCCAAATTTTTAATAAACCAAAATGCCTAGCCATATGATTTTAAGTACATATATAAAGTTGAAAAATTGTTTGTAATTCAGCATTTTTATCATGTTTTAATGCTTGAACTGGCAACCATGATTATTTTATTTATTTAAAGTTGATCTAGGTGATAATAACAAGGACTAAGCTAATAATTAAAGGTAAAAGGACAATAAAAGAGGTCTAACAATAAAAGTCTCTCACTATAAATAATGAGCCAAACCAACATCCAAGCATACCTTCTTGAAGTGGTCAACTTGTTAGTTTGGTCAATTTTGTCAATCTTTAATCGGTTTGGCCAATTTTTGACCTATTTTTAAGTTGATTAGTTTTATAAGTTAATTGAGTTGAACTAATGGCTAGTTCATCAGTTTTTAGGCTTAATCGACTAGCTAGATCTGATTATGATAACCATGGTTTGCCTTTGTTAAATCATTCACAATATATTACGATTCAGATCAATAATTTTCCATGTGATATGATGATTCCATCTAAAGTGTTTTTAATTAAATGAAAAAGTTGTTTCTATTAGTTCAATTTTGTGCTGGAAAATACATGTGATTATTCTTATATTCTTTTGTTTAATAATGTTACAATCTTTAGGCAACTCACTCATTTGACCAAAAAAATAAAAATAAAACAAAATAAAAATTGCAAGGGCACTTTTAAAATCACAAGCTTATTTCTTTATTAAATAATTATTTATAATTTTTTATAAATATAATTTTAGATATTATGATATTAAATATTACATTAAATTTACTCACCAATTTTTCAATAGTATTAATATATTTAAAATTTTATAAAATAATGACTATATTAATAAATTTGACACTTAGAAGTGCACTATTTGACTGTCTAGTTTTTGGATCTACAAATTCATAACCAATTAAGTGCTAGACATATGATATAGTAACAGAGTCAAGGATTAAGAATTTGTAGATTTTGAAACATATTAAAAGCTTAATCATTAGTTTTAATAAAATATACATATATAAACCTAGAGTAATCATTAATTAAAGTTATAAAATATCTATTGCTTCCTTTAGTTAAAACACCATTGAGTTCATTTGTATCTAAAATTGAATCTAAGACTTTTGAAGTTCTTTCAAGAGACTTAAAAATTTTCCTAGTCATTTTAGATTGTACTCAGATCTTGCACATATTATAGACATTATCATTTATTAAGATCAATCTATGTTTAGACATAAATTGCAAATGTATATAATTAAAATGTCCTAATCTATCATGACATAAAGAAATAGGAAACTCAAAAACATAAACAAAATTAGAAATGTTATTATTAATACTTAATTTAAACATCCTATCACAAGAGTAACCCTTTCTAACAAACACTCCGATCTTAGAGATTACAATCTTGTCAAATTCTAAGATAACTTTTAAACCTTTTTACATAACAGAGTTATAGAAATTAAATTCTTCTTAATATCTAGAGCATTCAACATATTTAGCAATGCCAACTTCTTTCAGAAGTAATTATAAATCTACACTACCCTTTCCAAATATCTTTATTATATTAATATTTCCTATGCAAATTTCTTTCCCTTCTTCCACAGTTTCATGTCTTGAATTGATTCTTATCATGGTAGACATGTATTGTTGCATTGAAATCATTCCACAATCAAAAGATTTGGAAATTGCTACTATGTTCAACTTAAATATCATACTAATACACAAATATGAAACCATGATCAAAAGATTTCATTATTTTCAGGATGTATTGTAACGCCTTGAAATTAATTAGGATAATGATGTTGAATTAAGGGATTAATATTGGGAAGGTTAAGGAAAATAAAGATTTCTAAAGAAATGGATTTATTTTGAACATTTCGAGACAATCATTTTCTGCCACTGTTAGGTGAAGACATATTAATTGTGGTCATGGATTTAATTAGTGAAATTAATTAAGGGATGATGGATATGTAATGTGGGCTTAGGATCAATTCATTTAGGTCATGGGCCAAGTAGGAAAGCCCACTCCTAGTTGTAAGAAGGCCCAATCTCATTTCTTAAGGGCCCAACTTACATTTACATTAACTTAACCCATTAAACCCAAGGTCCAATAAGCACATATTAGAACCTAAAAGGATTTTAGGCTTTTGGATCAGTCTAAACCTATCTAAAACCCTAACCTAATCAGTCCCTACTTCTCGACCAACTCAATCTTCACCAAAGAGAATTCCATTTTCTCATAGGAAGAGAGGAGGCTAATGTTTTCTACACGTTCCCACCATTTCCCACTTCTAGAGAAAGATTTAGCCAAGATAATCTGTAACACCATATATTTCTAACTCATTTCATACATATTTGCATGCTCACATGAAACATTCCATGAAGGAAGTGAGAAAAATCCATCAAAATAATACATTTCTTTGCGTTACGTCGTATACAAAAATTTCATTCAGTGTCATGTGGACCATGTGAGCTCATACAACACATTATCATATTTAATTATATGAATAAAACTCATTTGAATCATCAAAGTGGACCACATCTTAAGAAACTTGAAGGGAAGCATGAAATATTCATATCCATTTTAGGCTAGATTCGGCTCTTTTCTGACCAAACTTTGAAAACTCATAAATAATTTTAGAAAAATTGAAATCATGCATTATTTGTCATTCTAAGAAGCTACATATGTCTAATTTAGGCTAAAAATACGTCCAAACCATAATATCCAACACAGAGGATGTTTGATATGAAAAATAGTCTAGAGGTTAGGCTGTCCACTGGTGCTATTACAGAATTCTATAGCAAACTTCAAAAATGTCTAATTAATTCTACAAAAATCCAATACATACAAATGATACCAATCTGAAGAGATCTAGATGTTAGTTAGAAGGAAAAAATAATACCAAACTAGCTCAAGCATACCCATGCCTCAAAATATAATCAAACAGTAACAGAGGTCTGCTGAAGTTCCTAATACTGGACATAATATTTAAAAATTTATATCTCCCTCTATAGATATCCAAATGAGGTGCTTCTAGTTGGAACAAGTCATTGTGTATGTCTAGTTTCTTTATAAAATATTTCATGACAATTGGACATCATTTGAGTCCTGTGTGACAAATTTCATTTTTGGACCAGTATAAACAGTGACATGGCCAAAACCAGAAAATTTGCCAACTTTGAAAATTCATCAAATATTCTGTGGACTTTCAAAAAATTTGTTCTTTAGCTTCCCAAAAATATCTCAACAAATTCTAATTGTATGCAAAATCTTAAATCAAGAAGAGCTCATTTAGACAAAAAGAATATAGGGTTCTAAATTGTTCAATTTTGTCTCCATAAAGGATACCAAAATGTCCAAATGGCTTTCCTTGGGGTTTGGCACCTCTTAGACAGGTCTAAAAGCATAATTAGCACTTGTGTCAGCTGTCCAAATGGTCCCAAACCTAATGCATCTCATTTTGGCCATCTCATCCACACTTATACACAATTCCATAATGTCATCCAAGAAGCTCATTTGTCAAGGCATGTTTAAATCACATTCTAATGGTCACCTAACATATTCTCTCATTCATACATGACATATTATCATAATTAAATGTGTTCATGACATCATAATATATATACATCCATGGATTACATTATTTGCTAATTGTATAGTTTTAAAGTAATAAAATTCAAGAACTTTGTTATCATTCTCTCATCCTCAAGGTGGTTGGCTTTTATTACCTTGCTCTCTTGGTCCACCTAGTATGTTAGAACATTAGAGAGGAAGGGATGAGATTCAAAGAATCCAAATAGCTCATCTCCCATTCAATCATACATAATGGATGCAAACAAGTCTCATAAATGCATGAATGGTCATATTGACATGTGCAAACATTCAAGAGACATTTTCATCACTTGAGAAATTCATACATAGCATACAAAGGCTTGCCAAGCAAGTGGATTGGCCTCACCTAATTTCTTATGGATGTTAGACTTGCCTCACCCATTCTTTAAGAGATTCTTAGACTCAACCATGCTCTTGGGAGTCTATCTTGCTTTTGGGAGACTCTTTAGTTTGTCTCAACCAATCTTAAGGGTTCTTGGCCTCACCACACTCAAGCAAACCCAAGCACACATCATAACAACATTTAGAAACACAACATGTCATCATGAAACTATGGCATATAAAATCATGCTAGCATACTTTCCATGGCTTGAAAATACATATACACACATCCATGCATGAGAGAAGGTGGAGAGAGCTACCTTGTACACAATCACACATTTTTCTTCTTGAATCAAGGCTCCCTCTTTCGGCCATACACACACAAAAGTGTGGGGATGGTTTCTCTTGGCCTAAATACAATTTATGGAAGCCAATTAGGTTCATGGAATTAATTATAAGGCCACACAACTCACTTAGACCCTAGCTTGGCTTATAACCTCATTATGGTTCCATAATTGCACCTAATGAAGCAACACCTCTCAAATAAATTCTAAGCCCCATTATTTCCTTTCAAATATGATTTTTGACTCCTTTTAAGCTTCTTAGAGTTATCACACAATTTAAACCAAGAGCCTAACTACATGTTACTTCTTTAGGTCATAATATAGAACATAAAGCACCAACTTACTTTGTATAGGTTCTAAATTTTTCCCAAGGCCTCCCCTCATTTTCATTCATCATATATGACTCAAGAATAGGTTTAGAAAAATTTAAAACTCTCTCTAACTACACAAACCCCTTTAGGCCGAGGCTAAAGAGGAAATAATGGAGGATGCATGTGGGGAGCTTCTTAAGGATCTTGGGAGCTCATTTAAACTCTTATTTAGGCCTAGGAATCATCATACAAAATCAGATTTTATGAGGTGCAATTGAAACCCTAGAAATTGCATCTTGAAATCTAATAGGTTTTTGTTAATTCCCTTTGCATATTCTTAATCTCCACACTCTTTTCCCTTAGATTCATCCTTGGTTCTACCTAAAAATCAAGTCCTCCTAGGGTTTCTCATGTTCGGCAAAATGGAGGAGGAGAGGAACCAAAGGTAGCAACTATAGGAAGAGAAATTACCTAGTTTTCTCACTTTTTCTCACTTGAATCTTGCTTTCTCCAAGCTCCTCTCTTCAAATCCGAAATTTTCCCTTAATATCTCCCTTAAAACAGATTTGAAAACTTAATCAAAGGAAACAAAGGAGAATGGAGGAGATGAGGTTTGGATGGAAGAAAGCGTAGAAAACTACCAAGAATCCATACCCTTTTCTTGATTTTTCTCCTTCTTTTCTTCTCCTTCTTATGAGCCTAAGAGAGCAGATCATATTCTATATTTTAGGCAGAAATTTCGTGCTTAAGAAGATAGGAGAAGAAAGGAGAAGTGTGTGGGAGCTTCTAGAAACACACTTTTTCAAAAATTCTAATTTTGTCCTTCCGTAATGGCAATTTCATTTCTGCTTTGTTTTAGCTCCTTTTTTGAACCATCTTTTCTATTATAAAATTTAGGTTCCCAATTTAATAAAATACCTTTGGAATCACTCAATTTGAAGTTAAAACCTTACCAAATGAACCGGTCAAAGTTTGGGTCAACCAATATTGGAAAACATCCACTAGAGGGGATTTAACTGTCCCAGGACTTCCCATGATTTTCAGAGCCTCTAAGAACCATGAGAAACTCAAAACTTTCATTTAAAAAGCCCTCCTATATGTTTTTCCAAAAGTTACACTTATTTACGAAAATGCCATTATGTTTTGTCAGTTTTTGTCACAATTTTGTTTCTTCATTCTAGCTCTATTTTTCTTTTCGACTGAGCTTAGGGTTCTCATTTTTAGGAGTCTAAAATGCTTCCTAAATTTTTTGAGACCTTGACTACATCATTTCGAGGGACTTCCTTTTATATCTGGTGAGTTTCGTTCATTTATGGAGAAACCGTACGTTACGTTATGTTTCTCACGTTTCTCTTATTTTCAGAGAACCGAATGTTACATAATCTATATGAAATTTGCTCCTCTCATTCTCCTCTACAATTTGGTTCAAATAGTTTCTGGTTTAGTGAATTTTTCTCCATCATCCAAACCTAAAACTTACTCTTTTGGTGATTTTCTTGTGGATTTTCAAAGCTTAGGGCCAATGGGATTTGTAATACCATATTAAGATAGCATGAGTTTATATCATATTGTACTTATAACATTATTTTTTATAAATTCAACACTTTTAATAGCAGTAAATGTCATCATTAAATGTCAAAATATTTCATTTTTGCTTAAATGCACCATTTCAACTTACCAATCTCAAGTTTCACCCTTAATATACTTGTTCAACCAGAAATATAACAAAAATAAGCAAGGAATCTGATAAGCATGATATTTTATACCTTTTATTCTCCTTAACTTGGACATTTTAGTTCCAAATATGGCTTTAGGGGTTTAATTAGATGGAATTTTGTTTTAGTAGCCATTCTCTGCACTTTATGAATTAAATTGCAAAATGATAATTTTAAACGCATAAAGCATTTTAGTGAATTTTTCTCCTTTGTTTTTATGCAGATTATGGGCAAATAAAATCTAAATATTGAAAAGAATATATATATATATATATGCATGAGAGGAAGCAGCATCTGTTTGAGAGCTAAACAAAAAAGAAGCTTATGAGTACAAGCCACGGGTTGTATGTGGAAGCTACACAATAGCTGAACAAAGGAAGAGAAATTTGAAGAGAAGCTATGGGTTGGACCTCTCAACGTGACAACGAACAATCAGCTGCAAGGTACAGGTTAGCAAGACTTTCAACGTGATTTTGAAGAAGGAATAACTACGGGTTAGCAAGTGTTAAACGTGGCTGTTACAAAGGAAAGAACAAACATGATGGAAAGATATGAAGCTTTGTGCTTGGCTGGAGAAGAAACATGAAGCATGCAGCTCGAGTTATGGAGAAGAGCAGCTCACGTGAACTCACGCTTATGCAGAAACAGAGAAGAAGACGTGGAAGCTTAGGCAGACAAAGTAGAAACAGCATGAAAAACGACGGGTTGAAAGAGCTTTCGAAAAGAAGCTCAGCTGGAAAAGTTACACGTTAGGAGTGCAGAACGTGTGAAGAATGAGCTGGGGAGAAGTCCAGGCCATAAACAAACACACATGCAGCCACTCTTCCATATACTCGTGTGAAGAGAAGACACAAAATAGAGAAGGAGGCTACGAGTCTGATGTGAAAGGAATGAAGCAACATGAGCAGAATGAAGAGAAGCCATAAGTTGGAGAGTTAGATAGAGCGTGTCGAGATAAGAAGAAGCATGCACAAAACAGCTCGTGTGAACAGTAGCTGGAGATGAGAAATGAAGAGCACGATGGGAAGTCAATAGGAGAACAACGCAGAAGCAGAGAGTATTCAACAAACTGGGAGCTGGCGATTAAAAAGGGCTGACGTGAGAACAGATTCACATTGCATGATGCTAAATCGATGTTGAAGCTGAACGTGGAGCTGAACATGTGGATTAATGAAGAAGCTGGAAGAAGTGCCACGGGTACAGAACTGGGCTGAAGGCCAACGTAGAAAAAGATTAAGAAGCACGTGAATGTGAAATTAAGAAGCACATGAGGTGAATAAAAAAATACCTTCAAGCAGAGACTAAACGAGGTCATTGAGAATTCATTCCATTGACACACAACACATTCACGCTACTTCATTGGCAGTCCACCCTTCGTCCAGCAACTATCCACCACGCCATCTCCTCCATTCTCTATTCCTTCCATTCAAATGAAGCTTTAATCTCCATCTGTGGCTAGCTAGGAGGAAGATCCTTGGTGCAAGCTTGAATCCATAGAGAAGAACACTGAATTTTGGTTAAGATTTCTTTAATTTCCTACACTTTTTTTCTCTTTTAAATATTGTCTTGGTTAAGTTGTATTTGATAGAGAATTTGTGTAATTGTAATTAGTGGCTAGTTAGACACTAATTAGGAAGCCTTTTGTTGATTAATTGATCTGATTAAACACTAATTGTTCATTTTCCTCTAATTTCCATGTGTGCCTCGAAGGTGTTCGATGAAATGCATGAATGAAATTATGTGCTTGAATGTTAAATTTGAGAATTTCTTAGTGTTTAGTTGGTTAATTAAACATCCTTGGATGATGATTCAGAGGTTAATTAATTAGTTAATCAATCAAATTAGATGTTCATTGGTCTTAAAAACAAGAATTAATAATTTAATGCAGGATTGAGGTTTCAATTCAACATTAGATTGTTAATCTCTTGATTCTTGAGTGGTAACTCAAAATATATTTGTTATGAACACAATTAGGGATTCTTAGACTAGAATTAATCACAATTGAATTAGGATAAGGATAGTGGATACCAAGGGATGATTCCAAAGCTAGTCACAAGACCATCTTTCACTCATAATTCATATAATTAGGTAGCAATTAGGAATTTTGATTCAATTTAGTTTTAGGCTAGTTTAATTCAATCAAAAACTCCCAAATTAGATAGTTCTAGGATCTTCATATACTTAGAAAACCCAATTGAACATTGAACTCCATTTCCAAGGGAGATGACCTAGGTTGTGCCACTAGCTATAGAATTTAATCCAACCTAATTTTATTTTGAGGGTTGCGCGATAGAACTCTCAAAATTTGGTGCCGTTGCCAGGGAATTGGATTCTCAATTGTTTGAGAAAGTTTTCTAGGTGTTTTAGCTCTATTTTTGTTCTTTTTTGGTTTGATTTTTGTTCTGTTTTGAGCTTGGAATTGGGTAATTTCGGTGTTGCGCATTAACTTGTCTGGTTGTTGGAATTTTTGTTTGAAGTGCCCAGAAAATTCTCAAACTTTGTTTTCCATAGTTTTTGGGTGTTTTAAGAAAAAATAATAGCAAAGCTATTTGGTGCACCATTTTTTGGCCAAATTCCATTGTTTGAGGCATTTTTCGAATTTTTTTTAGTATTTTTTCGAATTTTTTAAGGAATTTTTCAATTTTTTTGGATTTAATTTCTTTATTTTTTGTGAGTTTGTTTTGTGTTATCAACCTTTGTTTTGAAGTGTTTTTGATAGTTAGTTAAGTCTTAGCTTCATTTGATTTTTTTTCCTCTTAAATTAGAGTTAATTTTAGTTATAATTTGTTAGTGATTTTACTTGTGCTGAAAGTGATTGAACTTCTCATTTTATTTGCTTTAAATGAATCCATATCATTATTCTAATCAAGGTGTCTATGATTCTTGTATAGAGCATAGGATTTCTCAGAAGTTGGATGACGCCATGACAATGGTTCAAGGCCTTCTTGAAAACAAAGACAAAAGCAACAAAGCCAACAATACCAACAAGTCCAACAACCATACTACCAACCACACCATCATTCCTATGAAGTTCACCCCAGTTACCAACCATACCATAATCCATATGAGATTCACCCAAATTACTACCATCATTATGAGCCATACCACAACTTCCATGTGCAAGAGCTAGAATATCATCCTGATAATTTCCATGAGGGGTATATGCAGCAAGAGGTCCAGAGGGAACCAAGTGAGGAAGAGAGGATGATACAGCTAATGGAAGCTTGTATTATCGAAAACCAACAATTGGAACAAATGGTCCAACGGGGAACTGAATGGTTACAACTCCAAGATCAACAGATGATGGATAACCTCATGACAGATTCAGGATTTCAAATGAATCAATCGACCTCAAGTGCTAATGAATCAATTAAAGAGCAAATTAGAAGGGAATGTATAGAGGAGGAAGAGTCCTATTCATCGGGTAATATCCTTCCATCTTCTAATATTTTACCATTTGTTAGAATTGAATCTAGTATACATGATAGCACTATGATTCCTGATGCATATAATGTTATTGATTCTGAATTGCATGATGATGTTGTTGATGAGGAAATTGTTGTTGAATCTCCTGATTTAGTTGATTGTGGTAATTCATTGAGCAAAATTGATACAATTGTTGATGTTCAGGAACCCTTGTGTACTGATGCTCTTGGTATGTCTACACCTAGCTGTGACCATAATGATGAATTCATTTCTAAGCCTGTAATTGATGAATCCCTTAAGTCTAGGGTAGTAGATAAGTGTGGGGGTGACTTAGAATATAATAATCATTCTATTCCTGGTCTGGAATTGGTTGATAAGCTTGTTGATGATGCATCTACTAAGTTTAGGGATAGCATGCCATCTAGACCATGTGACATAGTTGATTTGAATGCATCTCTTAGTTGTGTTTGTGCGAGATCCATTGTCTGTGATAGATGCTCTCAAATTAATTCTTTCATTGAGACTAGTAAGTTCCTCACATATTCTGATCAAGATGATTCCTCACTAGCTTATGATGGTATGACTGCTGAAATAATAGATGTAGCATGTGAAAAGAACATAAATAGTGAAATTGTGGGACAGCTTGTTGATAATTCAGACCCAACTTTTGAATGCTTATGTGATGATATGCGTACATGTCCTATCTGTGTTGAGATGAATGAGTTTCTGGAGTCTGATAAGTCTGTTGAATCCATAGAGTCCTTTGCTTGTACTGAAACTGTTAATGAGACTGATTCTCCTGATCATACTAGTGTTGATGAAAGCATGCATAGTGATACTGATGATGTTGAAAATCCTATTGATGCTTGTGTTGTTGTTGATACTAGTAAGAGACTTGATTTTGTTGTTGATCATTGTTTAGAATTTTGTGAACCTACTGATGTCTCTTTGGTCAGGGAAGATGCTATTTCTATTGTTGAGAGTGCTGAACAAATTCCTAAAGTTGTTGAGCTAATTCCCAACAAGCCACAGACTATCCCAGTTAAGGAGAAGCAACTGCTAGATACCTTGGAGGACTTGAACTCAAAGGACTGTGAGAAGTTATAATCTAATTTTTCTGTTGATGCAATGACTCTTATTAAGGGGATCCCAGTAGATTTCATTGGTTTTAATGGATATTTGGAGAATCTAGAGTCTAGTGTTTGTAAATTTGATTCTCAATGTGATTTTTTTAGTTTTAATTGTCCAAAATTTGATTTTCCTTCTTTCACTGCTTGTGAATATGCTAAAAATGACTTTCTAAGACTATTGATGGTTGAGGAAGTCCATAAGTCATCATTGAATGATCAATCAAAATGTTTTAAAGTAGTGAGACTCAAATTTGTCCAGTTAAAAAGGAATAAAGTAGTTTTAATTTTAGTTTTTGATACTTATGATTAGTTAGTCTCTAATAGTATTCTTTTTAGTTTAGGATTTAATTTTCTTTTCTTTTCTGCATTACAGTTTGTCTTTGTTTCTATTTTGTAGGTAATAAAAAGTTGCTAACCAGCTACATGGGAATCTGAGCCTACCATTGGAATCTCCATTTTCAAGTTCATTCGGTTGTACACTCTCTTTTCACTCTCTTTATATTGTGTTGTTTATTTGTTGACTGGATTGTGTGCTGGCATTGAGGACAATGCAATATTTAAGTGTGGGAGGGGGGGGAAAGTCATTGATTCCATCCATCTTTTCCTTGTTTCCTTGTTTTGAAAAAAAAAATTTGAATTTTTGAGAATTTTTTTTTTTGAAAAATAGAGTGATTTTTTGAAAATTTTATGTGAAAGTTGTAAGTTGAGATGATTATACCTTGGATTCACTTAGACATGATAAGTAATAGATCTTGTGTCTTGATTCAAGTGAAGTGGCAATGAATTTGATTTCAATGAATTATTTGATAGCCATTAGCTAGTGAGGATTTGAGCCATAATTGTTCATTTCTAGTGTGTATTCACCCATCACTACTTTCACTTTAGAACTTGTCTTGATTCTTTGTTGAGACCACATTTGCATTTGCATGCATGAAAATGATGAGGCATTCATTTCTTTTATAGCTAGATAGCCAAAAAGCCAACCTTACATACATTTTATCCATTGTTTTAGCCACTTTGGACCTTGTTTTGTTTTGTTGTTTAACCATAGCCATTAAATATGTTTCCCACCTTGATTTAAGATGCCTTAGAGACTTTAAGGAGCATAACACTTGTTCAGGATAGATGAATGTGTGCTTTGCATCCATTTAGGCCATTGCTATTCAAAGAATTTGCTCTAAGAAAAAAAACTGCAAAAGAAAAGAAAAGATAGAAAAGGAAAAAGAAAACAAAAGAAAAGCAATGAAAAAAAAATGAATGAAGAAAAAAAGGAAGAGAAAAAGCAGTTGAAAATCAAAAAGAAAGAAGTCTTTTGAATTGAATTTATAGTTGCCTATAGTGATAGGAAATAAGGCCTTGAATGCACACTCTTCCCTATCCTAGGTCTCATTTATTGCTCTTGAAATCCTAAGGTGTTCCATTTGTTGTTTGTTTTTCCCCTTGTTTTTGTATCCATTCATTTCACTCCCCTAGCCCCATTACAACCCTAAATAAAGTCCTATTGATTTGTGCTTTGCATTTGGCATGGGTGGTGGAGACTTAGAAGCTTGACAAGCTTATGGTAGTGAGGCTTTGATAGGTGAAACTTGAGTGATACACATACCTTGACCATTTGAGAGTTGAGAGTAAATACTAAACCATGTGAGAGGCTATGCATTTTGATTCATTCTTTTCAAATGAAATTTCCATGGAGCTTATTTCTTGATGCAAGTGGAGTTAGCTTTGATTGTTAAAGTGTTGAAAAGTTTTGGTCATTCTCTAGCTTGTGACTTTTCCATTTTCCTTTCCCATTTTCACTCTCCAACTGTTAATCCACTAGCCTATCTTTAGATCTTGAACTTTGCCCAGGAGTGCAAAAGTTTAAGTGTAGGGGAATTTGATAAGCATGATATTTTATACCTTTTATTCTCCTTAACTTGGACATTTTAGTTCCAAGTATGGCTTTAGGGGTTTAATTAGATGGAATTTTGTTTTAGTAGCCATTCTCTGCACTTTATGAATTAAATTGCAAAATGATGATTTTAAACGCATAAAGCATTTTAGTGAATTTTTTCTCCTTTGTTTTTATGTAGATTATGGGCAAATAAAATCTGAATATTGAAAAGAATATATATATATATGCATCAGAGGAAGCAGCATCTATTTGAGAGCTAAACAAAGAAGAAGCTTGTGAGTACAAGCCACGGGTTGTATGTGGAAGCTACACAATAGCTAAATAAAGGAAGAGAAATTTGAAGAGAAGCTATGGGTTGGACCTCTCAATGTGACAGCGAACAATCAGCTACAAGGTACAGGTTAGCAAGACTTTCAACGTGATTTTGAAGAAGGAACAGTTACGGGTTAGCAAGTGTTAAACGTGGCTGTTACAAAGGAAAGAACAAACATGATGGAAAGAGATGAAGCTTTATGCTTGGCTGGAGAAGAAACATGAAGCATGCAGCTCGAGTTATGGAGAAGAACAGCTCATGTGAACTCATACTTATGCAGAAACAAAGAAGAAGACATGGAAGCTTAGGCAGACAAAGTAGAAACAGCATGAAAAATGATGGGTTGAAAGAGCTTTCGAAAAGAAGCTCAGCTGGAAAAGTTACACCTTAGGAGTGCAGAACGTGTGAAGAATGAGCTGGGGAGAAGTCCAGGCCATAAACAAACACACATGCAGCCACTCTTCCATATACACGTGTGAAGAGAAGACACAAAACAGAAAAGAAGGCTACGGGTCTGATGCGAAAGGAATGAAGCAACACGAGCAGAACGAAGAGAAGCCATAAGTTGGAGAGTTGGATAGAGCGTGTTGAGATAAGAAGAAGTATGCACAAAACAGCTCGCATGAACAGTAGCTGGAGATGAGAAACGAAGAGCATGATGGGAATTCAATAGGAGAACAACACAGAAGCAGAGAGTATTCAGCGAACTGGGAGCTGGCGATTAGAGAGGGCTGATATGAGAACATATTCGCATTGCATGATGCTAAATCGACGTGGAAGCTGAACGTGGAGCTGAACATGTTGATTAATGAAGAAGCTGGAAGAAGTGCCACAGGTACAGAGTTGGGCTGAAGGCCAATGTGGAAAAAGATTAAGAAGCACGTGAATGCGGAATTAAGAAGCACGTGAGGTGAATAAAAAATACCTTCGAGCAGAGGCTAAAGGAGGTCATTGAGAATTCATTCCATTGATACACAACACATTCACACTACTTCATTGGCAGTCCACCCTTCGTCCAGCAGCCATCCACCACGCCATCTCCTCCATTCTCCATTCCTTCCATTCAAATGAAGCTTTAATCTCCATCTGTGGCTAGCTAGGAGGAAGATCCTTGGTGCAAGCTTGAATCCATAGAGAAGAACACCGAATTTCGGTTAAGATTTCTTTAATTTCCTACACTTTTTTTTCTCTTTCAAATATTGTCTTGGTTAAGTTGTATTTGATAGAGAATTTGTGTAATTGTAATTAGTGGCTAGTTAGACACTAATTAGAAAGCCTTTTGTTGATTAATTGATCTGATTAGACATTAATTGTTCATTTTCCTCTAATTTCCATGTGTGCCTCGAAGGTGTTCGATGAAATGCATGAATGAAATTATGTGCTTGAATGTTAAATTTGAGAATTCCTTAGTGTTTAGTTGGTTAATTAAACATCCTTGGATGATGATTCAGAGGTTAATTAATTAGTTAATCAATCAAATTAGATGTTCATTGATCTTAAAAATAAGAATTAATAATTTAATGCAGGATTGAGGTTTCAATTCAATATTAGATTGTTAATCTCTTGATTCTTGAGTGGTAACTCAAAATATATTTGTTATGAACACAATTAGGGATTCTTAGACCAGAATTAATCACACATTGAATTAGGATAAGGATAGTGGATACCAAAGGATGATTCTAAAGCTAGTCACAAGACCATCTTTCACTCATAATTCATATAATTAGGTAGCAATTAGGAATTTTGATTCAATTTAGTTTTAGGCTAGTTTAATTCAATCAAAAACCCCCAAAATTAGATAGTTCTAGGATCTTCATATACTTAGAAAACCCAATTGAACATTGAACTCCATTTCCAAGGGAGATGACCTAGGTTGTGCCACTAGCTATAGAATTTAATCCAACCTAGTTTTATTTTGAGGGTTGCGCGACAGTCCTCTCAGAATTCGTGTTCAAGACTATACATTCCAAACTATCAAATTTCCATGGTTTCACATAGTCACATAATTCTAACCTTAACTTCAAAAATTTATAACTTGAGCTAGAAAATTCCAAATTGAGCAAATAAGCACTTTCTAGAAAGCGCAAGACATAATCTACATGCTAGAAAATTTTCAAATTAAAAAAATTCATTTAAGCTATAAAACTATAATAAAATAATACCACAATTAGATTTTCATCCACATACAGACCTAAAACTTTAACCTTGCACATCTTGAGTTACACAATTCCAAATTAAGTGATCTCAATGGCTATGGAAAGATTAAAATTCCAACTATATGCCTATAAAATTTCATGAGTATTGAAGTTTGTTTGGCCCCTCAAATATATAAAAAAACTAGAACTGACCAAATGAACAATGACAGGGCAATTCTGCATAATTTAGCCAATTTTATAATAAATCCTACAAAGCTCTAAAAACTATGTTCTTTCACTTTGTAAAAATCTATAAATGAGATCTAAATGCCTACCAAATTTTATGCCAAAATTCATTCATTTGGTCTGGCTTGGTTCAGGGGTAAATTATGGCTCATTTTGCCATCTAAGTGGCTCTAAATGGTCTAAGATGAAATTTATTTGTGCAAGTGACCATTTAAGCATATCTAACATATAATTTACAACATATATAAGCATCATAGCTGGGCCAAAACCTCATAGAACTCAAAACTACTCTCTCACTTGGCGTTATACATACACTTTCCATGGCACATACATGTCAAAAATGCATATTCTTGTACATTTGTCTCCAAATATGGTACACACATCATATTTCCCTACTTTTTTACATATGAGTAAGGGTCTACATTACATAAATAACAAATACATCCATATTTTGACATCAAGTCACACAAATCCTATTCAGTTGTCAAATACTATAATTCAAACTTCTTGGCCTCCATTCTTTGCCCTTAAGAATTTTCTAGATAAGGTTAGACATAAAGTGGGAGAGAGTGAGATTCAAAGAATTCCAATAGCTTATTCACCCTTTCAAGTATACAGACATGGCATTTTATTGTGTCAAAAGAAAGCAAACATGTATAAAATACTTCCAAATATCAAAAATAATCATATTTTCAAAGTCATATGGATCCATCAATATAAAAAACAAGTTCTAGGGATTTTTGGTCTAGCTTTATCCAATTATTGGTACTTTTCGATTAGTCTCATCCACTTTTTAGAGATTTTTGACTTAGCCTCACTCATTCTTAAGACTTTTAGTCTTATTTTACTATTAATTAGGGACTTTTGGCTTTATTTCACCAAATTCAAGAGACTTTTGGTATAACTTCACCCATTAAGAGCCATACACTTTCCAAAAATATTTTAAGAACCATAATGATATCACAACATCAAACCAATAGCAATAGACATGATTTATGATTCAACCATACATACAAGCAATTAATGATAATCAAACAACCAAAATATGCATATAAGAATGGATGAAGAGTTACCTTGAGTCAAGGGGCACAAGTTCTTTCTTTGGTTTTTACTTCATTGCCTCAGCCTCACACACACACTTGGGAAAGACTTAATTTGCTTAGCCTAGACATATTAAACAAGATACAAATACATCAATGGAACCATCTCTAGCCTTATATAAACTCTACATAAGCCAATTCTAGCTTATGGCATCCATTTAGTGGCATAATGAAACAACTCATATAATTCATCATCTTGGCTCTAATTTCTCACTCAATCTAAGTCACATGACTTCATTTAAACTCATTAGAGTCTTCGCTAACTCAATTTAAGGACCTTAACACCAAGTTGCTTCTTTATACATAATAAAACCCTAAACTTTTAACTTTCAAAATATAGCTTTTAAATTTAAACTAATAGTTTCTTTGATGTTTGAGAGGTCTGTCGCGCAACTCTCAAAATAAAATTAGGTTGATAAAATATGCAGTTAGTGGCACAACCTAGGTCATCTCCCTTGGAATTGGAATTCAATGTTTAATTGAGTTTTCCAAATATTAAAAGACTCTAAAAATTTCTAAACTAAGGGGGGTTTTTGATTTAATTAAACTAAGTAAAATGAAATTAAAATAAGTTCCTAAATTCTACCTAATTGGATGAATTATGGGTGGATGATGGTCTTGTGACTAGCTTTAGATTCATCCCTTGGTATCTACTATCCTTATCTTAATTCAATTGTGATTAATTCTGGCCTAAGAGTCTCTAATTGTGTTCATTACAAATTATCTTGGGTTACCACTCAAGATTCAAGAGATTAACAATCTAATGTTGAATTGAAACCTCAATCCTACATTAAATTATTAATTCTTATTTTTAAGATCAATGAACATCTAATTTGATTAATTAACTAATTAATTAACCTCTAAATCATCATCCAAAAATGTTTAATTAATCAACTAAACACTAAGGAATTCTCAAATTTAACATTCAAGCACATAATTTCATTCATACATTTCATCGAACACCTTCGAGGCACACATGGAAATTAGAGAAAAATGAATAATTCAGAACTTGATTCAATCAATTAATCAAACAAAAACAATATCTTAATTAATGTCTAACCGGCCACTAATTATAAACAACACAATTCTCCAATCTAATACAATCTTAACCAAGAAAATACAAGATAGAGAAAAGTGTAGAAAGAGATGAGAATCTTAGCCAAAACTTCCTTTCTAATTAATGGATTCAAGCTTCTCCAAGATCTTCTTCCAAGATAATCACAAGGATGAATTAAAGCTTCATTTTAGTGGTGAGATGGAGATGGAAAGCGGAAGAAGTGGCGTGGTGTGGTCAAAGGGATGGAGAGAATGGTTGCTGGATGAAGGATGGATTGCTGCTAATGGAATACGGCGTGAATATGGTGATAGGGTTCTGGATGGTGTTTATTTTTATTTGATGAAATTGATCCTCCTTATGCTGCCACGAATGCCCTTTTAATCCTTTCACGTGGTTCCCTTTTGCTTTGCTCACGTGTTCTGGATGGTGGAATGAATGAAGCACGAATGGAATAATGTGATATGTGTGTTTTGATCCAGCCTTTTGCCTACTACCCAAGCCCTCTGAATCGTGAGATCACATGGCTTCATCTCTTCATTTAAGTGATCACGTGCCCAACTCATTCTTCTTGTTTCTGTTGCTGCCTCATTTGGTTTTTCACGTCCCATGCAGCTGCTTCACTCTTTATCTAGCCAGTGTGTGTGTTGTTCTCTACGTGAAGCTCCTCTCAAGCCTTCTTCTTCGTTCATTCTGTAGCTTCCCCACGTCGTGTCCTACGTTGTTCTTCCATGCAACTCAAGCTCTTTTCTGGTGTCTTTTTCTCCTTCACCACGTGCTACAGCTGGTGCTACCTTCTCCTTCCATTTGCTCGAGGCTTCTTCCATGTCTTGCTTTATTCTTCATGCTCCATCCAGTCCATGTATTGCTTTTCGTGTTTTTCAAATAGAGGCTGTCTTCTTTTCACGTAGCTTCTTCATTTCTCAGCTCGTGCAGCAGCTTCTTCACCTCATTCTCAGCTTTTCACGTTGAAACTGCAGCTCATGCAAGCTTCTTCTTTGTTTCGGCTCGTGTATGTATTATTCAGCCCATGCTCCTTACCTTCTTCATTTGTTCTTTGCTCATGTGGAATGAGTTGCCACTGTGTATGTATGTTACATGGAATATGAGACGTGGAAGTGTGCTTGTGAAGCTGCTTTACTGTTCTGCATGTAGGTGAGCTAGATGTGTGGTTTGTGTGTGTGTCAACATGCAAATGCAAGGAACTTGTGGCTTCTCTTCATGCTCAAAAATCATGTTGCTTGTCTTAAAATCTGCACATGCTTCTTCATTCGCACATTATCTTCACTTTTCCCATAGATTCTCTTGTAAATTTTCCTCTCAACTTGTACACATGAAGCTTTCATTTCTCCTTCAATTCAAGCTCCAATTTTTCATTGAAAATCTGCACAAAAAGGAATGGAGAGGATGAAATAGAAATATTCATAAAATTCATTTAAAAAGATTTATGCATTAAAAATCCAAGATTTTGTGATTTAATTCCTAAAGTGCAAAAGATGGCCACTAAAATTAAATTCCATCTAAGTAAATCCATTAAGCCTCATTTAACATTTAAAATGCTTAAGCTAAGGGAAATAAAATGTATAAAAATCATGTTTATCAGTGTTTATAATTCATATCTAGACTATTTATATCCTTGGAATCAATGAAAACTCTCCCTAGGTACTTGAATTACATCTTGGCCAAGACATGCACATGGTTCCTAAGGTGTTCAGGGCCTCTAAAAACCCTAATAAGTTCATCTTTGGCATTTAAAAGCCTTTCCTTTAAGTTTCTAAAATTTTGCTTAAAATTATGATTTTGCCACTTATACATCGATTTCTCTGTTTAGCCATTCAAACTCTAGTTTTGGGCCATCTAAAGCTTCATAACCTCATCTCTAGATATTTTGATTAAATATTTGATCTTTACTTATCCTTAATTCATCTTGCTTTAGGGTCCTTTCATATTTTTTTGTTGATTCTAGGTCAATTTCAAAAGAACTAGATGTTACATCATAAATTTCCTACCCTTACCTTTTCTCTTTATATACATATATACATCTATATATTATTTATTATTGAATATACTTACTTTATATTTTATTATTATTTTTAGGAAGTGTATCATGACAAGGCGATAGAAGACAAAAATATAAGTTAATACCTTATTCTAACTACTGTCCTAGTTATATAGCAAAATTCATTAACTTGGATGAGATCTATCTAACAAAGAATAAACTTTCTAAGAGGGATGGTTGAGAAAAGAAAATGGAAAAATAAATTAATTGGTTGGTTGCTAAAATGAAGAAAGAAGAAAAAAAGGAGGATATTTCCTTTACAAGACATATTACCCTAATATACACATCTACTTAAAACTCAATCGTAGGTCTTAGAAAAGGTTTATAATATGAAGATCCTACATTTATCGATGTTAAAGAGGAGGAAGATTGATCAAGAATTTTAGTTTAAGTGGCACTTACCTAAACATAAGTATCATAGGGCCTTGAGTTGCTCAAATCATGAGGTTAGATTATATGGCCTTATAGGAATTAAAGTTTGAAAGATACATCAAGTCCAACCATCACATGTAGAGATGATGACTTTTAAGGTATTGATCTTGAATATTACAATCACATGTTCATCACAATTGTAGTTGGCAAATATGCAATCATGCGCATATTAGTTAATTAGGGGAGTTTGATTGACATAATCTATTATGATATGTTCAAGAAGCTCAACTTGTTTGATAATGATTCAAACCCTTTCTTTGGATGTAACATCCAATATATTCTAAATGGTTCTAGACCTCCTAATAAGTTAAAGAAACATAAGAAAGAGAGTAGAAGACCAATCAAAGAGAGAAAATAGAGAAAAAAGTTGTAACACCCCAAACTTAATTAAGGTGTTAATCATGGATTTGGATTAATTAAGAATAATTAATATGGAATAATTGGATAAGTTATGTGAATGAAAATTTTAGAGAGATAAATTATTAATATGAGTTGAGATTTAATTAGGTTAGAAACCTCATCTAAGCCTAATTTAAAATATTGATAGGCCATAGTTAGAGACTAATGGAGGCCCAATGATTTTAGATGCAGACCTAACCTTTTAATGTGAGACTTGGCCTAAGAGAGAGCACCTAGTGATGACCCAATTTGATTTAGTGAGATACAGGCCTAAGGCCTAACTCACATAAGCCCTTGTAATTGGCCTAATACCCTTTATGCAGACCTCAACTAAGTGGGCTCTTGAAAACTTGACCTAACCAAACTAAAAGTTTGAATTGTTAAAGTTGGTCCAACAAATTACAACTTTAGTACAACAACTAGTGGGAGCCCAATAGGTCCTTGGGTTGATGGGTTAACCCATAACCTATTTAAAACCCAACTTAAAACCCTAAAAACTAGTTTAGCCACCCTTATTCTGCAGAAACATAAGAAACAAAAACGAAATTCAGAGGTCCAAAGGGGAGGCTAGGGTTCTTGGCACATTTCCACCATTTCCCACTTCTAGAGCAAGATTCAACCAAGGTAATGGTTATATAACTTAATCCCCTTCTCTTTCTCTTCATTTTGACCTAATTAATTTTTCATTTGGAACATTTCCACCATACCCAAAATATGAATGTGGCTGTTTGGAATTTTCTTGATGAAATTTCGTAGGTTGAGGCTAAGGGTGTTATTAGGTAAGTATAAACTCTTCATTTTGATGTATTCTCCACTGGTTTAAGACCCCTATAGTAGACTTATAGTATGAGCCTTAATTTTGTGCGAATTTTCCTAAGATTTGAAGTGATATTTTGATGTTTCTAGTTTAGGGAAGGTAAAACTCGAAATTTAAGGCTCTTGGTGATTGGATAGGTATCCCTTAGGTAACTATTAGTAATTTAATTCTTTGAGCATTAGGTTATTACCATAAATGACAAATGGGATAGTAATGGACTGATATAAATAATTTCTTGATATTGTGATTATAGGAGGATTTTGGTACTGCTATTAGCTTCTTAACTTGTCTACAAGTGAGGTAACCAGGGTTCATGCTAATTCCATGCATATGTCTGTTTTAATTTTATATTTGCTACATGATTATTATTTTTATGTTAAATAAATTGGTTAGCTATTTGTTATTTGTGTTTGGACCTTGTGAGTCCATGGTAGAGCTGTGGTGTAACTATCACCCTTGTATGTACTTCGATCGGGCACTGGGTTATGATCAGGCCCCAAATACACTGAGCCCTACTTGTGCTTATTAGAGAGTAAGTGCCGTGGACGGGCCTCTCCTGGTGTTATTGGCCTTTAACATATGGAATTGTGATTGCTAATATGGGATAGTAATCATAGATAGCTTAATTATTTCATTTACTGATATGGTTGGTATATTTTCTTATGCTTATATGGAATCATGCTTATATGTTAATTAAACTGGAATATATGAATGGAATTTGCCTTGGTTACTGAGATTTGAATCTCACCCCATTTTGTAGGATCATACTTTCAGGTGAAGGCCCTTCAGGTAAGGATAAAGGGAAGCAAATGGATGAAAATCTATGAGTTCCAGCCATGTGTGGAGGAGGCTACACTTGGGTTGATATGAGTAGAGTAGATGCAAATTTGTTGTTCTTTTATAGCATCATCATGTAATCATATTGCCAAGTGTAGGTGTTTATATTTTGATTACTTAGGATGTATCCATTGAGGAGTTAGGCCTCACCTTAGCTTGGTATTGGATGTATGAACTTATAACATTTGATGTATGAACTTTGTCGAATTTATGATATGGCCTACTATTGTATATGTAATCATGTGATACATTAAATGTTGGTATAAACCAGTGATGTATGGAATCTCTAATGGAATGTGTATTGAATGATAATTGTTGATAGTTCATGAATTCCTGCTGTTATTACTCTATGAACTTGCTTATGTAGGGTAGTTAGAGGAGTAGAAATTAACACTTACGTCTTGAACTAGTAATAATAGATAAGTTAGGTAAATTAGGCTAATGAAAGATATTAGAGCCCCACAAATTAAGGTAGAGTGGCCCTAAGGTGTCATTGGAGGGAGAGTGGAGAGTATGAGATAAGACTTTAGAAGTTGTAGGATCTGAAGGCATTTTGTTGCAGCTAAAATATTATTAGCCGTGGCCAATAGAGGTGAAGTTGCCTAGAGAGAGTACCAGAAAGCAATTCGCCACGGCAAGAAGTGGAATTAGTTGCGGCAAAATGTGAGAGGCCAAACTAGAAGTTGTCTAGAGGGTAATTCGCTGTGGCTAAATAGGAATTGGCCACGATGAACTTTTGTGAAAATATGTCAGGCGTTCCAGAGAGGAATTAGCAGCAACGAAAGGGGGAATTGGTTGTGGCCAATAGTGAGCGGCGCCATGTAGGCTAGCCACGGCGAAGCTGCAACTCGCTACAGTGTGAAGATATGAGAGTGAACCCAAGAGCAATTAGCCGTGGCATAAAGACATTTAGCCATAGCTAATGGACCGAAACTCTCATTCTAACCTAGAAACCTTAGTTTTTCCCATAGTAACCTCAAGGGATGACTTAGAAACATTAGCAGAAGGTTCTTGTGAGTTGGAATTAATGGGTAAATAGAGTCAAAGGCTTATAAATAAGGGTTTTTTTCTCTTGTGTACATGAATACATGTAATTATTTGGTTGATAACTCTAATAACTTTAAGGTTCAAATTTCACCGTATTTTCGGGTAATTATTCGTAATGACTTTTAACCCAAATTTATGATTATTAATCATATATTTAACCTTAATTACAATGATTAGAAGTTAGGATCGTTACAAAAGCATAAAAAGAATGAGTTTTAGGGACGTTTGAACAGAGAAATGTTGAAAAAGTGAGAAATATATGGATTTTAATAAAAAAAAGTTAATTAGATTGAGTTAATTTTATTTTTCATTATATATGAGTTAAATAAGCTATAAAGAATTTCCAAGAAGTATAAAATAGGTCAAAACATTGAAGGCACAAAAAATGAGAAAGTTATTATCATAGTGCCATTTTAAGCTTTTTTTTTTTTTGCAGTTTTGGCCCCTATAATTCAAGATGAGTGGCATAAGGGATTTTAGACATTTTAAATAAGAATGTGCAGTTTAAATTTGTAGAAAAATGAGCTAGAATACAGAAATTTCAAAGTCTAGAGAAGTAAGGCAAAGCGGTCATTTTTTGTCAAAAAGTAAACACCTAGTGCCATTTTTTTTATATTGTTTTATGTAACTCTCTTCTCCATTGCCTTTAATTAGATTTGTAGCACTTTCAAGCTGCTCTCCCATGGCATCATATGGAGGAGAAGAAAGAGAAAGGAAAGCTTAAGGGAATTGAGGTAAAAATACTTATTTTTAACTGTTTTTATAGTTAGAAAAATTACTCCTCTCCTTCTAAGCTCTCATCTATGGTTTTAGAATTTCAAAAGGAGGAAGATGAGCTTTTTCAAGAAGGGAGAAAGAGCTCTATTGGGAATTCCAATCGAGAAAAATCAAAGAGCATCAGAAGAGCTTCGAATTGAGGTATAGTTTACTATATATCAAGCTAAAATTCTGAAATGGTTTTAGAATTTTGAAAGGAGGAAATTAAGCTTTTTCAAGAAGGGAGAAGGAGATCTATTAGGAATTTCAATCAAGAAAAATCAAAGAGCATCAAAAGAGCTTTGAATTGAGGTATAGTTTACTATATTTCAAGTTAAAATTCCAAGAAGTCTAAGCCATGATGATCACACTTAGAGAGAAAAGTTCTCTCTCTCTCTCTACATTCCCTTTCATGTATTTGATGATTTAAAGGGCATAGAAGTTATCTAGGTGACGAATTGGAGAGAAAACGACTAAAGAATCAAGAAAAATCCATAGTGCAGCTTTTATGTGTATGTCTTGGCTAACCATTCCAAAAGTGGATCAATTGAGCTTGTTTTTGAGTTTTAAGAAATTTAGAGGTCCTTTAGAGAATTATAAAGGCTAAAGGAAGTATCAGATTGAATTATGGAAGCCATATGTGAAAGTTGAATTTTCTAGGTACTTATAAAACCTTAACCTGAGTTGATAAGCATATGTGTGTGTGGCATTATGTTTGATGCCTCTAATGACCTCAATTTGAGTCTAGTAAGCTATCTAAGAAGTTAGAATAAGATTTAGATGCATGGGGATATGGTTTTTGCTAATGGCCTTAAGGGTCTAAATATGTCAAAAAGGAAAATGACCAAAAGAATAATGTAACAACTAAATAAATAGTAAAATGCTAATTTTTGGTTTAAAATAAGAATTTAGAGAGCTTGAGTTGCCTAGGAAAACTTGTCTATGAGAAACCTTAAATCAAGGCCTAAGTAAAAAGCAAATGAGAGGCTATCTATGCAAGCAAGTAAGAGAACTAACAAGCTCCATTTTGACCCAAATGAATAATAAATTGAGCAAAAAAAAAAGGTCAATAAGTAAGGAAGAAAAGTCCTAGAAAAAGAATCCTAAAATGCCTCTAAAAGGCTTTGAATGCATCATACAAGGCATAGCAATACATGTAGCCAATATATCTACGCCTTAGCATTGATATAAATATTAATGTGATCTTTTAGGCCACCAGTGTGACAAAGGGGCTCATTGTCAGTGCTTGGTCAATAACAGCAATTTAAGAAAAGAACAAGAGCAAGATTAAGTGGCATTGGGATTAGTCTTCTGTATAGGTAGCATTTTCCTCCTTTCTATCATGTTTATAACTGCTTGAGTGCTTGGTTGTTTGTATGTTGTGTTTGCTTGATGTTTGAATGAGTTATATGAGTTTTATGTGATTTCTATAAGTTACTAGCCTAGTAAGCGAAGCTTTACTTGATGATTGCTAGAGAAGAAGTCTAGGAAATTAAGCACAATAGTTCTTTGCTATGCATAGTATTAGAGCCACTCAGGTAAGTATCAGTTTGAATTTTAGAATCTAATTGTGAAAATCAAATTTTCTAGGTGCTTAAGAAACCTTAGCTTAGGTAGATGGCCATGCTTGTATTTGGCATTATATTTGAGCATTCTAATAAGCTTAATGGAAGTATAAAGAGGCATCTAAGATGTTGGAATGGGGTCTTGAGGCATAGAATAGAGTTTAGCAAAAATGGCCTAAAGTTACCAAATATGTCAAAATGGGAAGTGACCAAAGGAATAGTGCAATAAGCAAATGAACAGTAAAATGCTAATTTTAGGCTCAAATTAAGAATTTAGGGAGCTTGAGTTAGGTAGGAAAACTTATCCATGAGAAACCTTAAATCAATGTTTAAGTGAAAGGCAAGTGAGAAAGGCTAGCTAGGTAAGTAAGTAAGAGAAATATCAAGCTTTATTTTAGGCAAAATGAAAAGTAAATTGAGCCCTAGAAAAATGGTCAATAATCTTGCTCCATTTTGGGCCTTAACACTAATATGAATATTAATGTGATGTTTTAGGCTACTCATGTGACAAAGTGCATCATTGTCAGTGCATAGCTGAGAAGAGTAATTTAAAAAAAGAATAAGGTAAGGTTAAGTGGTGTTAGGGTTAGTCTTCAGTACAAGTAGCATTTTCCTCCTTTCTTCCATGTTTTTGATTGCTTGATTACTTGGTTGATTTTAAGCTGCGTTTACTTGATATTTGAATGAGTTATATGATTTTTATGTGATTTTTATAAGTTACTAGCCTAGTAAGTGAAGCTTACCTGATGATGGCTAAGAGAAAAAGGCCAAGGAATTGAGTATAGTTGTTGCTGTTCCCTATCCTAAGTATTAGAGCCACCCAAGATAGAGTATAGTATTAGCTAGAATGTAATAGATGCATGCATATTTTCATATGTTTAGAAAGCTTAGATGTTAGAAAAACTGCATATATGCATACATGTGTGCTTAAGTGGTTAATGCATGTTAAAGTTGGATTATGCTACTAAGAATCTCCCTAGAATCTCACTATTTCATCCACTAACCCCTTTGCTAAGTGAAAGTAGTAGACTAGACCAAGGAAAGTCTATAGCTCCATGAAAACATAAGTATCTGTTATTGTATTTTGTTATACATATATTGTCAAATTATATTTTGAGACTGATATGTATTTAATAATGCTAATGTATATATTTTGAGCTTAGATATGGCAATTTAGAGATAAATTAGAAAGTGTATGACTATTTCCAATAATGTAAATGTCATTTTGATGTATTTATAAGCATTCAATACTCTTAGTTATTTGAATGTTTTGGGTCTAAAGGCTAGCTACTAATTGAGCCCTAAGGCTTTTGGAATTGAGTATATTGTATTTAAATTGTATGCAAGCAATAAATTTTTATAGAAAAGAGCGACCACAGTGCCTGGGCAGTGTTCAGTTTTTAGTTGTTATATTGCCTAATTTTTAGCGGACCATAATTCTTGGCCATATGATTTAAGTATAGATATAAGGTTGAAAAAGTTTTAGTAATTCCATGTTTATATCATGTTTTAATGCTTGAACTGGTAATCATGATTAGTGTATTCACTTAAACATGATCTAGGTCATAATAATAGCTAAGCCAATAATTAAAGGAAAAAGGACAATAAAAGAGGTCTAACATTAGGGTTGTTGATTAGCTATTTTGGAGTCAAAGTACAAGCTATGGGAATAGTTGTACTAGGTGTGACCTTGGGCAACTGACCAAATGTTAAGGATTTAGAGGTGAATTTCATAGTCATGTCATCTTTATCGACATACAATTCTATTCAGGGTAGATCTTCACTTAATAAGGCATGAGCAATTGTCTTTATTGCCCATTTTCTAATAAGATATCGTGAGGTTTGTAATACCTTCTAATCTAAAATTGAACTAAACCCTATGAATTGAAACAAGAACACCCTAGAGTAAGAAAAATTAGGTCTAAATGGGGTTAAGATGTTAATTAGAACATCTTAAAATATGGATTAAAGCCTAAGGTTAGCCCAGAACCGGAGCCAAAACAACTAAACAAAAAGTTACTAATGGTATTTTCATAATTTCAGACAACTCTTAGAAAACTTAAAGAAGGGATCTTTAAATGGAAAAATTGAGTTTCCTGGGGTTCTCAGATGCCCTAAAAACTATAGGAACCCTAGTATGGTTAAAACCCCTCTAGTTTGCATTTTAGAGTGTTAGTTGACCAAAATTTTGACAGGATCATTCAGTAAGGTTTTAAATTCAATTTAGATGAAATCAAAAATATTTTATGAATTAGAAGACCTAAAAGTTATAATGGAAAAGATGATTCTCAAAAAATATTTAAAATGAACTCAAATAAAGAAACATAAATTTAGAGACATAGTTGTAATTTTGGAAATTGTTATAAATGGTTACTCCACCCATATATAGCACGTCCCATTCGTCTCCATTTTCATAACCAACTTATTTTCACCCCAAAACAGAAACTGAACCAACTGAAGGTGGCGCACTGATAAATGCTATTTTTATATCTTTTATTCCTTTTAACTTAGAGTTTTTAATGATTAAATATGGCTTTAGGGATATAATTAGGTGGATAATTGATTTTATTAGCCATTGTTCCACTTTAGGAATTTATTTGCAAAATTATTAAATTTTAATACATAAATTTCTTTTAAATAATTTTGTGAATATTCCTACTTGATTTTTCTCATTTTTTGTGTGCAGACTTTTCAATGGATAATTGGAGCTTGAATGGTAAATTGATTTGGAAAAAGGAAGGGCTTCAAGTGTACATGTGTGCAACGTGAGAGAAGGCTTCTTCATTCATAATGGCAATCATAAGAGTAATTCACCCACGTGAGACATTCCATTTTCATGACACATTTCATTCTACTCATGTTCCATCACATCCATGGGTCCAAGCATGCTACAGCACACATCCATGTACACACTAATTCACATAAAGCCACGGGTCCATTCTCCATGTTGCTTCATATCAACACACAGCTTTCATGCATAATGACATGATGGATCACATATATTTAGCTGCACACGCCAAGGCAAGTAGGGCAGCTCACATGTTGAGGGGACTTCACTTCATTCATCATTAGGGAGGCATCCATTTTATCATTCACACACCAACACTTAGACACTCCATGTCACAAGCACAAGAAGCAGTTGAGGAAGCATCACCTAAACACACACCAGCATAATGCCACGAGCTCTCCATTTTCTAGCTCTTTCATATTCATTCACATACTCCATTTCACTCACTAACCCACACAACAATTTGCGTGGGCAGCACACATTCGCGTAGGTAGTTTCTCCACAGGCTTCTTTACAAAATGTATGTACATCCTCACATAGTCTCTCACATAACACACACTCATTCAACCCGAGGAAACAATACACATCTAGTAGCTCCATTCTCATGCTAGGCAAGTCACTCACACACACAACAGAAACAAAGTGAAGTTACGTGGAAAGAAGCATGAAGGAGGCAGCTTTCTTACCATCATACACATCAACTTACATGGAAGAGAAGAAGCAACACGAGTCAAGGTCAATCATACACACACAGCCATTACATAGCTTCATTCACAAACCACTCGAACACACGTTCATGCATAGTTGGGTTTCTCACATATCATGGGTTGAAGAAGAGCACTATGAGTAGAGGAATCACATGGGAATAAAGTAAGAAGCAGACTTGAAATGCAGAACACATGAACAGTAAACATATGCAAAGCCACGGAATGAACATGTAAGGAGCTGACATGGGTTATAAAAGGAAAGCATGAACACGTGGAAGAGTATGAAATGAAGGTAGCACGCGAGGGATTAAAAACACACTTGGGCAACTCCAAAAGGCATCCATCATTCATTCAGCAATCCATCATCATTCCATAGACATATGAAGAAGAAAAGAAGGCACATGAGGAGGGAGATCATGCTTCATAAATCCATCATCCATTCCATCGTATAATTGATTCCATCCAGAGAACACTCCATTCAGCCACACCTCCACACCGTAGCTTTTTCTTCACCCATTTCCTCCATCCCTATCCATCAATTCCATGAAGCATTAATCTCCTTTTGTGGCTAGCTTGGAAAATAACCTTAGAGAAGCTTAAATCCATGGAGATAATGAGGGATTTTTGGCTAAGATTTCCTTTTTTTTCTAGCATTTTCCTTTTCCTAATATTATCTTGGTAAAGGTTGTATTAGATTGAGACTTTGTATTGTTTATAATTAGTGGCTAATTAGACACTAATTAGGAGACTATTTGATGTTTAATTGGTTGATATTAGTGCTGGATTTTTCACTTTTCTTTAATTCCCCATGTATGCAATTAAGATATTTGATAAAATGCACGAGTGAAATTATGTGCCTAATTGTTCAATTTGAGGATTCCCTTGAGTTTAATTCGTTAATTAAACATCTTAGGGTGATAATTCAGAGGCTAATTGATTAATTAATCAATCAAATCTAGTGTTCAAAGATCCTAATGACAAGAATTAATATCAACTTATTAATTTCTTAAATCTTGAGTGGTAATTGAAGATCATTTGCCATGAACACAATTAGGGACCCTTAGATTAGAACATTAACAATTGAATTAGGATAAGGATAGTGAATACCAAAGGATGAATCCAAGGCTAGTCACAAGTCCATTAGTTTCCTTAATTCATGCAATTAGGTAATAATTAGGAATCTTAATCCAATTTAATTTTAGTGAGTTAAATTCAATCAAAACCCCCTTTTAATTAGATAGTTTTAATATCTTTTTACACTTAGAAAATCTAATTAAACATTAAATTCTATTTTCTAGAGAGACAATCTAGGTTGCACCCTATATTGCATATATTTTTCAACCTAGTTTATTTTGGAGGTTGTGCGACACAACTTTTCAAATTTTGAAAGAGGGAGGAAAGGGAAAGGAAACTAAGCTTGAAAAGTGTAAGAAATTGTCTCTTTTTCATGCTTTCTCCTTCACTAAACTTCTTCTCCTCCTTCTCCTCTCTCTTCCTATGGTTTTGATGATTTGTTTGGACATGTCTTGCAACTAGTTCAATAGAGAAAAGGGAGAGTTTGAAGGGAAGCTTTGAAGCATAAGAAAGTGTTCTTGAAAATCTTGTAAATAAAGTAAGAAAACGTGGTTTAAAGTGCTTTTTCTTTGCTCCTTCTTGTCTTCTTCATTTTGGCAAAATTAGGGATGATATGTTAGGGACTTTATTTGATCCAAACTTAATAAGATTTAGGGTTTTGGAGTATAAGGAATAAGAATATGCAATTGAAACCAAAAGAAAAGCTTTAGAAATTGCACCTAGGGATTTATGGAGCTTTCTAGTGATGATTTGGATTGTGTAAAACCATGTTTGAATTTTGAAGATGTCTATAAAGCTTTATGGATGGCAAATTCTCTAGGAAAACTAAGAAAACTCCATGGGCTCTTGGCCAAAAAGGAGTTCATGCACCTAGGGAGAGTTTTCTTTAATTCCAAGGATACAAATGGCCTAGAAATGAATAATAGACATCAAAGGAACCATTGGTTTGAATTTAGAAACCATATTTTGAAAGTTGGAAGTTTAGGTTCCTTTTAGGCATAAAGAAGTAACTTGATATTTGGCTCCTTGAATTGAGTTTGTGATCGCTCTAATGACTTTAAATGGAGTCATTGACTTATATTAAGTAAGAAATTGAAGCCAAGATCATGAGTTATGTGAATTATTTCATTATGCTCTTATATAGAACCATAACCATGGTATAAACTAAAAATAGCTTGTATAGAGTTTATGTGAGACTAGAGATGATTCCATTGATATGTTTGTGTCTTGTTTGATGTTTCTAAGCCAAGCAAACCAAATTCCTCCTAGGTGTGGGTGTGAGGCCAAGCTAAAAAAATAAGGAATCAAAGAGGAAATTGTACTTCTTGAACCAAGGTACCTCTCCATCCTTTCTTGTATGTATTTCTTAGTTGTTTGATTGTCATTGAATGCTTGTATAGATGTTTGAATCATAAAACATGCCTCTAGCTATTGGTTTGATACTATGGTACCATTATACTTCTTGAATTGTGTTTGGAATGTGACTTCGCTCTTGATGGATGAGGTGATGCCAAAAGTCCCTTGGAATAGGTGGGTGAAACTAAAAGTCCCTAAGAATGGGTGAGACAAGGCCCAAAGTCTCAAGACTGAGTAAGGTTGAGTCAAAAGTCCCTAAAAAGTGGGTGAGGCTAATCCAAAAGTCCCAAATAATAAGGTGAAACTAGACCAAAAGTCCCTATAATTTGATCTTGATCTTGACATGTCTATGTGATAATTAAAATATGATTTGTTTAGTTCTTGAAAGTGTTTGGTGCATACTTATATTCTTTGACATGATTATATACCATGTATGCTTATTTGAAAGGGTGAAAGAGCTATTGGGATTCTTTGAATCTCACTCTCCCCCACTTTCCATCTAACTTTGTCTAGGTGAAACTCATGGAGCAAAGAGTGAGAGCCAAGGAGCGTGAATGATGATACTTTGACAATAAAATAGGATATTGTGTAATTTGATGTCAAAGTATATATGCATAAGCTATTTATAAGATGTAATGTTTTGAACATGTGTAGAAAGTATATGAATATGTCATATGTAATGAATTTGAAACCAAATGTATGAGAATGTATAATTTTGACATCCTTGAGCCATGATGTCTATGTGTATTTATGCAAGTGGAATGGAAAATTTGAGTCCCATAAGGATTTAGACCTATTAAGATGTTTCTATATGCTATGTTTATGCTTTTGGATATGCTAAATGGTAATGGTATGCTTGGAAGGCCATTTGGTGCAATTTGACCCCATCATGGTCCTAAACTAAGCCATATTTTTTCCCTAAACCAAAACCAAACCAAATGAATGAGTTTTGGCATGAAATTTTGCAGGCATATAGATCTCATTAAGTGTTTCATAGAGCTAAAGAGCATAATTTTTGGAGCTCTATGGAATATCTTATAATTTTTTAAAGTTGGCCAAATTATGTAGAAATTATCATAGTAGTGTTCTTCTAGATAGTATAGTTTTTAGTGTCTTTAGAGGGCCAAATGAAGTCCAATACTTATAAAATTTTATATACAAGTAGTTTACATTATAAGCTTTCCATAGCCACTAAGAGCACTCAATTTGGAGCTTTATATAATGAGATATGAATTTTTAAAGTTATATGTCTGTTGTAGTAACTGAAATAGACCCCAGTTACTATTTCGTTAGTTTTTGTGGGCGAAATGATCATGTTTTGGTCTAAAATTTTTACAATAGTTAGATGATGTTTGAGCTTTCTAGAAAGTCTTAATTTGCATGATTTGGAATTCTCTCGCTCAGGTTATAAATTTTTGAAACTAGTGGCAAAATTATGGAATTGCATGGAATGGTGTATTTATGCTAACTTGTGATACTTGACCTTAAACCTATTTTCCATGCTTCTTTTATGATATTTCTGGTTAAGCAAGTGTAGTGAGGATGAGTTAGCATTAAATCATGTCAAATTAAAGGCTAAGATAACATCTTATATATAAGGTCCAAGATCTTGTCGACAAGATCTTATATTCTGTACTGTGAAATTTGAGACCTTTTCAACAAGGTTTTCTGCCAGTAGTATAAGGTCTTTTGCCATAAATTATAACATATGATATATATGATGGTGTGACATTTTTGGTAGAGCAATAGTTCAAGCAACCTAGGTCTATGTTTAAGCTTTGGAATAATGGAATTAAGGTGTATTTGGATTGTTTGTGAAAGTAATGTGAGTTTGTCAGGAATAGTTGTTTTATTAATTATGTTGTGATATTGTGTATACATGTTGAGATTGTGGTTCTTTTGTGTAATTTGGTGAAAATAGATGGGCAGATCCATTAGAGCAAATCTCAAAAGTCACATGTTGTTATGAACCGCCTAAGGTAATAACAAGCTATGATGGGTTTGTAGAAATATTGTGTGTGTAGCAACAGTAGGATGTGGTACTACAACTGCAAAATGCCCTCGAAAAGAGAAATGATGATAAGAGAAATGCCCCAAAACCATAGTAACTACTTCCTAAGAAATCACTTGCGCACCCTAAAAGAGAAGAGTTGATAGTGACTAGTATGTTGCCATGTGCATAAAAGTATCTAGGCACTTTTCTTAACTACAAGAATATGATGATTGAGAAAGGGAGGTGTAAGTAAAAGAGAAGAAAATGAGACCCCTCCCCCATTAGAGATGAGGTTGCTCTACTAGGAATTAGAGTATTTAGTATCATTGTTGGAGAGATTGATAGAGAATTTGAGGATAAACTATGAGATACAATGCCAGTAAAGGATCCGATTAAAAGAAACCTTAGAATTGAAAGGGGTTAAGATGAAATGATGATATGATTGTCTCTAGTAGCAATAAGAAGGAAGGCAAGTTATGTTGGGATAGTAAAGTCCCGAAAGGGAATAAGTTCTGTCTAATAGAGGGACAACCATCCTAGGTGACATGCTATAGACGTGGGAAGTTGGGATATACATAGCTGAGATTGATTTTAATAGTGTTAGTGCCTCCACTTATATTTTAACTTAAGGCAAAATAGTTGCTCTCATAGAATAGGAGGCTAGTGGTGTCTCCCAGTTTGAATAGAGTTATGAGAGCATGAGATGAGTGAATCTCCCAATTTAATCAAAGGCATAATAGAGTTGATGGTTTTCCTCTTATTGTTGTGATTGATTTGGATATTGTCCCATGATTATTATATGAGAAACTAGGCCTGGGTATTGATACTTTGCCTTATGGTTATTTGCATTTATTTTTGTTGTAAGCCATACAAGTACTTCCCACATATATTGAATGTCATTATGTAAATTGATTGTTGTTCTGGTTGGGAATTTTCGGGATGCGCAGCAAAAAATTAAAACCCCGAATCCCTTCCCATGGATCCATAAATGTTGTTTAAATCGAGTAGATCTAAAAATATTTATCTTTTTCTGTCAGATCTTAAGAACTAATCTACAGATCTGCTCCCTCTACTGGTATCCACACGAATGGATGCTCAACTCGAATGGTATACTAGCGCCTTTTACCAACGTCCGTAAACGTTCTTGGTAGAGAAGATGCTCTCCTCTTCCTCTCTCTCTAGGCGTCCGTACAGTGTCTCTCTCTAAGCGTCCATATGGTGTCCGTACACTTTCTCTCTCTAGGCGTCTGTACAGTTTCTATCTTTAGGGTTTTTCTTTAACTCTAGGAAACCCAAGCCTTATACCTTTTATAGAAGTATCTTATTACGGTCTCAGATATATTTGATTAATTTAAAATACATTATTTTAAATTAAACCAATTTTGAATTAAATAGATTAGTTTAAATTTAAGTTTATCTAATAGATTTAAATTTTAACTAATTATTTAATATAAATCTAGAACTTAATTCAAATTTAATTTATCTTATAAATTAAATTTAAATTATCATATTAGTTTAAATTTAAATCTATCATATAGATTTGAATTTAAACTTAATTTATTTAAATTAATTATATATATATTGAATATATAAATATATATATTTCAAATTTTATAAATTATATATATATCAAATATATATATTTATTTATAAAATTCTTTTATCCTAGATTGAACGTGACATTCATTGAATCTAGACGCAATTTCAGATTCAATGAATTTGGACATGAGATTCATTGAATATGACATTCATTGAATCTAGACACAATTTCAAATTCAATGATTTTGGACATTTTAGCTCGAGTTGACTCGTTCTTATGTGCGACCCTGTAGGCCCATATGATGTTGGCAGTAGGCTAATAACACTATTTGACCCACAAGTTACAAGCGGTCTTTAGCGTGATATTGTGACTACCCAAATTATATAGGGATCAAATCCGATGCAATTTGTCAAATAACCTTATCACATCCTTTTTGTCAGCGATATCTAGATCAAGTATAAAGTATGGAAATGTCATCCTCATCTTACTTGATCGTTATTTTCTCGATCTACATGAAGACTAATAGTATAAATGGAAACCCTTCCATTCAAGCACGGCCATGCATTTCTCAGTCTCAATCATCGAAGGGCCTAGAAATATCTCTCTATTAATTAGAAGGATAAATCTTATCTTAACCACTCATCTTCTTCTACATGAGTTTCACTATACTCGATCATAGTCTTTATGATCACCTAGTTAAAGATGACTTTTGACTATGCCAAAAAATAGTATTCCTCATGTTGAAAACTATGGTAATCTCAAGTCTAAAGGCTCAGTGATACGGTTATAGATGAGATACGCTTATGACTTAATCCATGTAGCTGTCTCATAATAGGTTGATCCAGCATCTTGTTCCCTAACAAATGCCTATGATTTTGATTCGTATCTTTATACATGACTAACACATAATCATCAATCAAAATCATACTAGTCTTAGTTTATCATCATTCCCACAATGATAATCGACTAGGGATATTTAGGATAATCAATATGATTTATCCAAAGATATTATTATATACAACATGCAAAAAATATAATAATAATGTAATAAAAGAAAACTCGTATTTCTTAATAAAGTACAATATTTGCAATACAATGATTAGCCTAGGGCACAATCTCCAATAACTCCCACTTGAACTAGGCCCAATCGTTGATGTGTATTATACCCATTGACCTAACATGACGCTCATGCTTTGCCTGTGCAAGCGGTTTAGTAAGTAGATCAGTAACATTGTCATCAGTTGGTACTTTGCATATCTTTATATCACTCTTATCAATTATTTCTCTGATGAGGTGATATCACTTGAGTATATGTTTAGTTTTTTGATGTGACTTCAGCTCTTTAGCCTGTGCTATAGCACCGTTGTTGTCACAAAATAGATTTATTGGATTTGAGGTGGTTGACACCACTCCTAGTTCAGTGATGAACTTTTTAATCCAAACAGCTTCATTAGCTGCATCTGATGCTACTAGGTACTCAGCTTCTGTTGTAGAATCTGCTATTGTGCTTTGCTTGGAGCTCTTCTAGCTGACTGCTCCACCATTCAAATAGAATACAAATCGTGATTGCAATCTAAAATCATCCTTGTCGGACTGGAAACTTGCATCTGTGTAACCATTTACAACAAGCTCGTCTTCCAATCTTCCATAGACCAAGAATACATCTTTAGTCCTTCTTAAGTATTTCAAGATATTCTTGATAGTAGTCCAGTGACTCTTACCTGGATCTAACTAATATCTACTAGTTATACTTAAGGCATATGAGACATCCGGTCGAGTGCACAACATAGCATACAGATAGATCCAATAGCCGAGGCATATGGAATCTTGCTCATGTGATCTCGCTCATCATATGTACTAGGACACTGAATCTTGTTGAGATTGATGCCATGAGACATAAGTATATAACCACTTTTTGAATCTTGCATATTAAACCTATGCAGTACTTTATCTATGTAAGTGCTCTGACTTAAGCCGATTAGCCTCTTGGATCTATCTCTATAGATCCTTATCCCTAGGATGTAAGTGGCTTCGCCTAAGTCTTTCATTAAGAAACACTTTCCTAACCAAGTCTTGACATTCTACAAGGTAGGAATGTCATTTCTAATGAGTAGGATGTCATCAACATAAACCACTAAAAATATAATTGTGCTCCTACTAACCTTTTTGTAAACACAAAGTTTATTGATATTTTGGATAAATTCAAAATCTTTGACTACTTCGTCAAAGCAATGATTCCAACTCCAAGATGCTTGTTTCAACCCATAAATGGATTTTTGAAGCTTACAAACCTTCCCAAAATTCTCTGGACGTACAAAACCTTTAGGTTGTGTCATGTACACATCTTCAAGTAACTTCCCATTAAGGAATGTTGTTTTGATGTCCATTTGCCAGATCTCGTAATCATAGTACGCTGCAATGGCAAGAAGGATCCTGATTGATTTAATCATGGTGACTGGTGAAAAGGTTTCATCATAGTCTATGCTATAGGTTTGTTTGAATCCTTTTGCAACCAATCGTGCTTTGAAGGTATGCACTTAGCCATCCATGTCGATTTTCTTCTTTAAAACCCATTTGCACCTAATGGTTTTTATACCTTTAGGTGGGTCAATCGAGGTCCATACCTGATTATCATACATGGATTGCATCTCAGACTTCATGGCTTCTAGCCATGTCTTAGAGTCTGATCCCACTACAGCTTCTTGATAGGTAGTTAGCTCATCTTGATCAACGAGCAACACATCACGACTTTTAGTTAAAAGAATTCCATATCTTTGAGGTTGATGTCATGTCCTATCAGACTTTCGTGGGCCTTGTGTTACTTGAGTAGGCTCAACAATTTTTTGTAAGTCTTCTTGTATTTCCATCTCTGACTCAATGCGATTTTGTGGCTCTCGAACTTCTTCGAGATGTATCTTACTCCCACTGGTTCTTTTAGAGATAAATTTTCTTTCTAAAAAGATATTATTTCGAGCAATAAATAGTTTATTCTCATAGGATTGTAGAAGTAGTATCCTTTAGTTTCCTTAGGATACCCCACAAAAAGGCATTTTATATATTTAGGTGCTAACTTATCTGAGGCTTGTTGTTTAACATATGCCTTGCATCCCCAAGTCTTGAGAAAAGCTATACTGGGCTTCTTCCCAATCCATATCACATATGGGGTCTTTTCAACTGCCTTAGATGTGACACGGTTTAGTGTGAACGCAGCTGTTTCTAATGCATACCCCTAAAAGGATGGTGGAAGATCTATTTGACTTGTAACATCATATATTTTGAGCTCATTTCATGACATTCACATACTTTACATACATAGATTCCATGAAAGAGCAAGAAAGAGGAATTAAAATAATACATTTCTTTGCATTGCGTCATGTATGAAAATTGTATTCGGTGTCATGCGGGTCATGTGAACTCATACATCACACTCTCATATTTAATTACATGAATACAACTCATTTGCATCATGAAAAGTGGCCTACAACTCATGGAACTCAAAGGGAAGCATAAAACATGCATATTCATTTTTGGCCAAAATTGTCCTCATTTCTGTCACAATTTTGAAAAATCATAACTAATTTTAGAAAAATCAAAACAATACAGTCTTGGCCACTCTAAAAATATGAACATGTCTACTTCATTCTAAAAATATGCCCAGACCATAACATCCATCATAGAGGACATTTGACATTCGAAGAGGTCTAGAGGTCAAGCTGTCCACTAGTGCTATAACAGATTTCTGTAGCAAAATTTGAAAATATCCAATTAATTTCAAAAAAATCCAATCCATACAAATGATACCAATATGGAAATCTGTGAATGTTAACCAGAGATAAAAAATAACTCTATACTAGCTCAGGAACATCTAGAACTCAAAATCTAATCAAATAGTAACAGAGGTCAGTTGGAGTTCTTGATACTAGATAGAATCTTTAAAAATTCATATCTCCCTCTCTAGACATTCAAATGAGGTTCTTCTAGTTGGCATAAGTCTTTAGAAATATCCAATTTCTTTGTATTAAATTTTGTGGCAATTGGACATCATTTGGGCCCTGTGTAATAAATTTCATTTTTAGACTTGAGTCAACAGTGACATGACCAAAACCAGAAAATTTACCAACTGTAAAAATTCATCAAATATTTTGTAGACCTCTAAAAATTATTTCTTTAGCTTCCCAAAAAGGTCTAATTTCATGCTAAATCTCAGATCAAGAAGAGCTCTTTTGGATAAAAAGTGACATAAGGCTCCATTATAGTTAATTTTGGCTCCATATAGGATACCAAAATGCCCAAATGGCTTTCCTTGGGGTTTGGCACCTCTTGGGCAAGTCTAAAAGCATAAGTAATACTTAGGTGAGCTACCCAAATGGTCTCAACCCTCGTGCATCTCATTTTGGCCATCTCATCCACACTTATACACATTTCCATAATGTCATCCAAGAAGCTCATTTGCCAAAACATGTTTAAATCACATTCTAATGGTCACATAACATATTCTCTCATTCATACATGACATATTATCATAATCACATATGTTCATGACATCATGATACATATACATCCATGGATTACATCATTTGCCAATTGTATGGTTTCAAAGTAACAAAATTCAAGTACTTTGTTGTCATCCTCTCATCCTCAAGGTGGTTGGCTTCCATTACCTTGCTCTCTTGGTCCACCTAGCATGTTAGAACATTAGAGAGGAGGGAATGAGATTCAAAAAATTCCAACAGCTCATTTCCCATTCAATCATACATAATAGATGCAAACAAGTCTCATAAATACATGTATGGTCATGTTGGTATGTGCAAACATTCAAGAGGTATTTTCATCATTTGAGAAAGTCATATATAACATACAAAGGTTTGCCAAGCAAGTGGATTGGCTTCACCCAATTTCTTATGGATATTAGACTTGCCTCACCCATTCTTTAAGAGATTCTTGGACTCAACCATGCTCTTGGGAATCCATCTTGCTTTTGGGAGACTCTTTGCTTTGTCTTAACCAATCTCAAGGGTTCTTGGCTCATTCTCACCATGGCTAAGGGTTCTTGGCCTCACCACACTCAAGCAAACCCAAGCACACATCAATAGCATCATATGAAGACATATTGTAACATCATGGCACCATGGAATCAAAGTCATGCTAGAACACTTTTCATGGCTTAAAAACATACATACATACATTCAAGACAAGCTAAGCACACATACATACATGAGAGGTGGAGAGAGCTACCTTGGAAGCAATTACACACTTTTCCCCTTGAATCTCTCTTCCTTGCTTTGGCTACACACACACAAAATTGTGGGGAAGGTTTCTCTTAGCTTAAACACAATTTATGGGAGCTAATTAGGTTCATGGAATTAATTCTAAGGCCATACACTTGCTTGAACTCTAGCTTAGTCTATAAACCTCATTATGGTTCCATAATTGCACCTAATGAAGCAACACCCCTCAAATAAATTCTAGGCTTCATTCTTTCCTTTCAAATATGATTCTTGATTCCTTTTAAGCTTTTTGGAGTCATCACACAATCAAAACCAAGAGCCTAGCTATATATTACTTCTTTAGGTCATAATATAGAACATAAAGCATCAACTCACTTTCTATAGGTTCTAAATTTTCCCCCAAGGCCTTCTCGTATTTTTATTCATCATATATGACTCAAGAATGGGCTTAGAAAAATTTAAAACTTTCCCTAGCTACACAAACCCCTTTAGGCTAAGGCTATGGAGGAAATGGAGTTTCTTGGAGTTTACTTTGTTTTCTTAAGGGAGGATGAATGTGGGGAGCCTCTTAGGGATCTTGGGAGCTCATTTAAAATCTTTTTTAGGCTTAGTAATCATCATACAAAATCAGATTTTGCAATGTGCAATTGAAACCCTAGAAATTGCATTTTGAAATCTAATGATTTTTTGTTAATTCCCTTTGCATATTCTTAATCTCCACACCCTTTTTCCTTAGATTAACCCTTGGTTCTGCCTAAAAATCAAGTCCTCTTAGGGTTTCTCATGTTAGGCAAAATGGAAGAGGAGAAGAACCAAAGGTAGCAACCATAAGAAGAGAAATTACCTAGTTTTCTTGCTTTTTCTCACTTGAATCTTGCTTTCTCCAAGCTCCTCTCTTCAAATCCGAAATTTCCCCCAAGTTTCTCCCTTAAATTAGATTTTTAAACATCATTTTAATCAAAGGAAATAAAAGAGAATGAAAGAAAGGAGGTTTGGATGGATGAAAGCATGAAAAACTACTAAGAAACTATACCTTAAAGCTTAAATTTCTTCTCCTCTTCTTCTTCCCATGGTGCGCCACTCTCCTAGGGTTTTTTTTTTCTGATTTTGGACAGAACAATTTGAAGGTAAATGAAGGGGAGAGTGAGGCACCACCTATATATAGGGGGAGGAGGAAGCATTTTTTCAAAAATTCTCATTTTGCCCTTCGTTCTTTGCATTTTTGTTTCTCTTTCATTTTAGCTCCTTTTTTAGAATCATCTTTTTCATTATAAAATTTAGGTCCCCAATTTAGTAAAGTGCCTTTGGAACCACTCAAATCAGAGCTAAAACCATCCTAAACGAATTCATCAAAGTTCTGGTATACCGACGTTGGAAAACGTCTACCGAAGGGGTTTTAATTGTCCTGGGAATTCCCATGATTTTTAGGGCCTCTCAGAACCCCGGGGAACTCAAAAATTTCATTTAAAAAGCCCTCCCATGTGAATTCCAAAAATTACTCAAAATTACGAAAATGCCATTATGTTTCGTAAGTTTTTGTAAGAAATTATTTCTTCATTCCAGCTCCATTTTTCTTTCCGTCTGAGCCTAGGATTCTCATTTTTAGTAGTTTAGAATGCTTCCCAAATTTTTTGGGACCTTAACTATCTCATTTCAGGGGACTTCCTTTTGTATCTGATGAATTTCGTTCGTTTACAGAGAAATAATACGTTACGTTTTCTCTCGTTTTCAGAAAATCGGATATTACATGACTCATCATAGATCAAACCATATCTAATAGGATTCGATTCCTTCATTCAGAAACACCATTCCATTGTGGTGTTCCTGGTGGGGTCAATTGTGAGACAATTCCACAATTTCTAAGATGGTCAATAAATTCTTAGCTCAAATATTTACCACCTCGATCAGATCGAAGTGCTTTGATGGTTTTGCTAAGCTGATTTTGTACCTCATTTTGAAAGGTTTTGAACATTTCAAAAGATTCAGATTTGTGTCTCTTTAAATAGATGTATCCATATCTACTATAGTCATCTATAAAAGTAATGAAATACAAGTGATCACCTCTGGAAGCGATACTTAGTGGACCACATACATCGGTATGTATTAAGCCCAATAGATCAGTGGCCCTCTCACTATGCCTAGTAAAAGGTGCCTTAGTCATCTTTCCTAAAAAACAAGATCCACAGATGTCAAATGATTCAAAATCAAATGAGTTGAGTAGTCCATCTTGATGGAGCTTTGAAATGCGTTTCTCATTTATATGGCCTAGACGACAGTGCCATAGGTAGGTTGAATTCAAATCGTTTGACTTGATCCTCTTGGTAGTTACGTTATAGATATTTTCATTATTGGGAATTTCAAGGTTCAAGTAATAATGACCATTATGCAAATCACTATCCGCATAAAAGATGTCATTAAAATAAATAGAACATTTATTATTCTCAATAACTGAAGTAAAACCTTCCTTATCTAAATAAAAAAGTGAAACAATGTTTCTACTCAAAGTAAGAACATAATAGCAATTGTTCAAAACTAACAAAAGCCCATTAGGCAAAACTAATTCATAAGTGCCTACGACTAAAGCAGCAACTCTTGCTTTGTTTCTAACTCGTAGGTCTATTTCGCCCTTTTTCAGCTTTCTACTCCTTTTAAGACCCTGCACATTTGTACAAATGTGAGTTCCATATGCAGTATCTAATACCCATGTAGAAGAAATAGAAAGATAATTTCTATAACATAAATACCTAAAGTAATAGCCCCACTATTCTTCTTATTCTTTAGATCTTTCAGGTAGAGCTTGCAGTTTCTCTTCCAATGATCGGGCTCATTGCAAAAGAAATAAAGTCCTTCTTTGAGAGGCTTTGCCTTCTTGGCTTCAAGCTTGGGTTTGGGCTTGGGCTTGTTTTGGTCATTAGACTTATTATCCGATCCATTTCCCTTTCTCTTGTTTTTGCCTTACTTTTTCATTCCTTTTCCTTTCTGAACCATTAAAATAGTGCTTGACTTTTTCTTGATATTTTGCTCAACAGTTTTAAGCATCGAAAGCAGTTCAGAAATTGATTTCTCCATGTTGTTCATATTATAGTTCATGACGAACTAGTGATAACTTTCTAGGAGTGAGTTTAAGATCAAATCTATAGCTAACTCCTGGCTCGTAGGAAATCTAAGCCTTTCAAGGTGATCAATATAGCCTTTCATCTTTAAGACATGAGCACTAACTGATGTACCTTCAGCCATTTTGCTGGAATGTAAGGCCTTAGTAGTTTCATACCTTTCTTGCCTTTCCTGTTGCTAGAACATTTTCTTGAGATACATAATCATCTCACAAGCCTCCATGTGTTCCAGATCTCTCTGAAGTTCTGGGATCATGATGGCTAGCATCAAGCATGCTACATCCACAGAGTCATTAAGATGATTAGTATAGGCATCCTTTTAGGCTCTTGGAGCATTGGCTGTAGGCTTCTCAACAATTGGTTGATCTAGGACATATGACTTTTTCTCCTGCTTGAGATACATAATCATCTCACAAGCCTCCATGTGTTCCAGATCTCTCTGAAGTTCTGGGATCATGATGGCTAGCATCAAGCATGCTACATCCACAGAGTCATTAAGATGATTAGTATAGGCATCCTTTTAGGCTCTTAGAGCATTGGCTGTAGGCTTCTCAACAATTGGTTGATCTAGGACATATGACTTTTTCTCCTGCTTGAGAACAATTATCAAGTTCCCAAACCAGTCAAGAAAATTGGTCCCATTGAGTTTGTCCTTCTCAAGGACGGATCACAATGATAGTGTAGCAAAATTATTTGTCGACATTTTTCTACAACAAAATATGCAAAATCAAGTTAATAATCTCCCACTAATATTAACCCTTAATTTAATTTAGTAGGCTAAGATCCATATTTCACTCAATTGTAAGTCCGCTTTGGCAAGACGCTTAAAATTAAGTTATTTAGGTAGGTAACTTGTTTACCAATTACATCACATGTAACTCTTAGATCTTTATAGGATTCCATCATCATATGATCTGGCATGTTTAATCCCATCTAATGCCTTGAGACCCAAAATCGTTTTGATAGTCCCAATTAAGTCAAACCATTATGAACCTTATGAGTATCACCGTTACCCAAGCTGCCTCACTAAGATAACCTAAGTATATCCACTTTGATGAAACATACACTTAGGTGATCAAAGCTTTGACAGATGTTCATAAATGGGTGGCATATAAACTTAAAATTTGATTCAAGGGATTTTATTGTTTTTATTTCATTGTGATTCATATATTTAATCATCGCATGATAATATACTACGATAGCATCTCATACATACATATAATCTCATCATGAAGTATAAAATAAATGTGTCACAATATGGCCCCATCTAACTTATCTCCTCCTAAGCCAATGAGAGGATTCTTCTAAGATAAAAACTACAAAGAGAAACCTCAATTGAACATTTGAGGGGAGTGAGATGAGAAGAGAATGTACATCCATAATAAATAAAAAGAGGCACGACACGCAGGCCGTATTTAAAAAATTGCAAACCATAAAAACCTAGGGCCATATTATGCACTATACCCATCCAATTCAAACAAACATAATTCATATATAAAGTTACAAACATCTCATCTCATAAGAAAGGTTGTAAGCATCATGATCTTAGTGTTAAATCAGATTAGGTTGCACTAAACACGTTTTCATATATACATATCTAAGATTCATGTATCATATACATATATTATAGATTTAAATATAGCCTATCAACGCATCTAGTTTCTTTATCATATACAAATCATAGATTCAAAATCATATTTACATACATATACGAATATGGATTGTTCGTTCATGTCATGAAAGCATGTTCATAACATATATAAATATATATGTACTGAATAATATGTTATATATGAAAACATGAAGAGACTTGTTAAACAAATTTGTAAACATCCGAATTGAACAATTTATAGTTTGAATTGAACATATTTAGAATCAGATTCCAAATCAAATTCGAACTTCTTTGTAATTCGCATACATATGTTGTACATAATATTGAATTGTGGAGTTCAAATATCACTTATATGAAATCAATTTTAAAATTGATTTGAACATATAATACATATATGAGCACCAGATTCAAACACTAATCATGTGAGCCCTAAGTTCGCATACTTATATCATATTGCAACATATTACATCACATATAGGTCATGTGAAATCACAACAAAGGCAAAATTCATGGAACTTCATATAAAAACTCAAATTAAACAATCATTGACGTGGCTCTGATACCACTGTTGGTAATTTTTAAGATGCACAGCAAAAAATTAAAACCCCGAATCCCTTCCCATGGATCCATCAACGTTGTTTAAATCGAGTAGATCTAGAAATATTTATCTTTTTTTGTCGGATCTTAGGAACTGATCTATGATCTGCTCCCTCTATCGGTATCCACATGAATGGATGCTCAACTCAAATGGCGTGCTAGTGCCTTTTACCAACGTCCGTACACGTTCTTAGTAGAGAAGATGCTCTCCTCTTCCTTTCTCTCTCTAGGAGTCCACACAGTGTCTCTCTCTAGGCATCCGTACACTTTCTCTCTCTAGGATTTTTCTTTAGTTCTGTAGTTCTAGGAAACCCAAGCCTCATACCTTTTTATAGTTATCTTATTAGGGTTTCAGATATATTTGATTAATTTAAAATATATTATTTTAAATCAAATCAAATTAAATCAAATTTGAATTAAATATATCAGTTTAAATTTAAGTCTATCTAATAGATTTAAATTTTAACTAATTATTTAATATAAATCTAGAACTTAATTTAAATTTAATTTATCTCACAAATTAAATTTAAATTATCATATTAGTTTAAATTTAAATCTATCATATAGATTTGAATTTCAAACTAATTTATTTAAATTAATTAAAGAATATATATATATTTCAAATTTTATAAATTATATATATATATATCAAATATATATTTATTTATTTACAAAATTCTTCTACCTTAGATTGAACGTGACATTCATTGAATTTAGACACAATTTCAAATTCAATAAATTTGGACATTTTAACTTTAGTTGAGTCATTTTTGTGTGCGACCCTGTAGGCCCATATGATGTTGGCAATAGGCTAATAACACTATTTGACCCACAAGTTACAAAGCGGTCTCTAGCAAGACATTGTGACTACCCAAATTATATAGGGATCAGTGACCTGATGCAACCTTGATAAACACATATTTCTATCTAATTTATTCTCCTAAACATAGGCATTTTAATAATAAAATATGGCTTTAAGATTTTAATTAGATAAAGTTTTGTTTTAGAAGCCATTTTTATATCTTAGGAAACTATTTACAAGATTTTAGAATTTTAATGCATAAAGTTCTTTAAATGATTCTTGTGAATTTTTCTATTAAATTGTTTTTACTATTTGTGCAGAATTTTGTTGGGCAATGGAAATTTTGAGGATAGAAATTAATTTAGAAGATGATTGAAGCTTCATGAGTGGATCAAGAGCTTCACATGGAAGGAATAAGTATGTTTGAACATGTGATACAAAAAGCTTAGAAGAGGCAAGGAGCTGCATAAAGGGAGCTTGTGTAATAAAAATGAAACAAGAAGCTTGCAAGGCAAAAACACGAAGGAGTTTGGAGTTGAGGTGGAAGACACACAAGGGCAGAACTGAACATGAAAATAACGTGGAAGATTAGCTGAAAATAGAGTTGGATGGAGGAAAAGCTGAAGTGGAAAACAAGAACGAATGAAGGGCTAGAACGTGAAGGAGCTTGGGTTGATGTGGATGCATGGGCTGAAAGAGTTATGTGAAGAAGCTTGTGAGCAGAAAAGAATAAAGAAAAGCTACAGTTTGGTCGAGCAAAACATGAACCAGCTGAGCACGAGAATTTTGCTGCAGGCAGAACGTGGAAGCTTGAGCTTGGCTGAAGAAGCAGAAACAAGAAGGAGCAATGTGGGCTGGAGTTCAGGCGAGAAACAAGGAAGCTCGAGCCTGCATGGAAAGAAAAGAGACGAAGCTACGTTTGGACAGCAGCCAACGCTGAAAACAGAGCATGAAGCAACCAACTCGAGCTATTGGCTGGAAAACGCTGAAGCTCAAGATTGTATGTGCTGTGAGCAAAGCTGGAAGCTCGAGCTATTGGTTGTAGAAGCAACGAGCTGACGCTGAAGGAAAAATGCGAGCTGGAACGAGCTGGAGCTGACATGGTTGCTAAGATGGCTACAGCATGAAGAACAGAGCAAAGCAACTGGAACGAGCAGAAAGAGGAAGCTTCGAGCTGAGATAAAGTTAAGAGAACCAAACGAAGAACGAGGAAGCTTCAGAACGAGAGGAAGCTCAACGATGAGCTGTGTAGAAAGAAGCTGAACAAGCTGAACGAGAAACTTGCAGAAGCTGGAAGACGCTGAAGTTTAGAGCTGGAACAACAGCTGGGAACGTAATATAAGATGGATAATGCATGCAGAAACGTAAGAAAAGGGCGAGCTGCATGAGAGGGATAAGATGCAGAAGAAGCAACGCTGGACCTGAGGGTTACTATTCTGAGAAGCTGGATATCACGCTGGAAAGAAGAAACTCGAGCTGGAGAATTAAGAAAGAAGAAGCTAAGAACATGCAGAAGCTGAAAACGTAAGATGAAAAAAAGCTACGTGGGAAGCTTGCATGAATCTTGATATTATATATAGAATGAAGTGGGACCCATCGTATACATATAGAATAAACAAACATGAATAAGAAAAGGCTGGAGACGTGGGAGGGGCTGACGTTAAGAAAAATAACGAAAAGAAGATAAGCAGCTGAGCACGTGGGGTTTAAAGGAAGCAAGAGTTCAAATCCAAGCATGATACGCATAAAAGAGGCTGCATGTGAGCACGTGGAATTATTATTATATACGTCTCTGATTTATTCACGCCTCTCCAGCATATACACGCCTCCTTCATTCATTGAATCCAACTCATTCAAGCCTCAAACTCCATTCCCTCATGCCTATATATATCAAGCCATCCAACCATTCAAAAATCCATCCGCCAAGCCACATTCATCCATCAATCCATTCCATCTTCCACCATGCCTCATCCATTCCATCCAACCATTCTTCCACTCCATTCTCATCCCCATTCCATCAATCCACATTCCATGATTTTCTAATCCACCATGAGGCTAGCTAGGAGGAGACCTTGGAGAAGCTTGAATCCATGGATGAACATAGAGTTTTTGGCTAAGAATTTTCTATTTTTTTTCTACACTTTTTCTCTTTCATTTATTTTCTTGGTTAAGATGTATTTGATAAAGAATTTGTGTAAATATAATTAGTGGCTGGTTAGACACTAATTAGGAAGTAATTTTTGTTGATTAATTGATCCGATTAATTCTAATATTATCTGAATTCCATGTATGCTTCGGAGGTATTCGATAAAATACATGAGTGAGCGTAATTGTTTAATTTGAAGATTCCTTAATGTTTAGTTGGTTAATTAAATATTTAGGATGATTCAGAGGTTAATCAATTAGTTAATCAATTAAATTGGATGTTCATTGATCTTAGAAACAAGAATTAACAGTTTAATGCGGAGTTGAGGTTTCAATTAAACATTAGACCGTTGATTTCTTGAATCTTGCGTGGTTACTCAAGATAAATTGTTATGAACACGATTAGGAACTCTTAGATCAGAATTAATCATAATTAGAATAGGATAAGGATAGTGGATACCAAGGGACGAATCCGAAGCTAGTCACAAGACCATCTTTCATTCATAATCCATACAATTAGATAGTAATTAGGAATTTTAATTCAATTTAGTTTTAAGTAAATCAAAACCCTCTAGTTTGGGAAATTTTAGAGTCTTTTAACATTTAGAACACTCAATTAAACATTGAACGCCAATTCCAAGGGAGATGACCTAGGTTGTGCCATTAACTATATATTCTATCAGCCTAGTATTATTTTGAGGGTTGTACGACGAGCCACTCAAACCTGTCAAATAACCTTATCACATCCTTTTTGTCAGCTGTATCTAGATCAAGTATGAAGCATGGAAATGTCATCCTCATCTTACTTGATCGTTATTTTCTCGATTTACATGCAGATTGATAGTACAAATGGAAACCCTTCCATTCAAGCACAGCCATGTATTTCTCAGTCTCAATCATCGAGAGGCCTAGAGATATCTCTCTATTAATTAGAGGGACAAATCTTATCTTAATCACTCATCTTCTTCTACATGAGTTCCACTATACCCGATCATAGCCTTTATGATCACCTGGTTAAAGATAACTTTTAACTATGCCAAAAAATAGTATTTCTCATGTTGAAAACTATGGTGATCTCAAGTCTAAGGGCTCAGTGATACGGTTATATATGAGATACGCTTATAACTTAATCCATGTAGCTATTGTAACGCTCAGTACGTTGTATAATCACTGGAACGCGCCGGTTTGAAAAGCAAGTCCTCTGAGATGAGTGATTCAAGGCTAAATAAAATTTGAATAAAATTATAAATAATAGAAAATAAGGATTTGAGCCTTGAGTTGCCTAAAAACTGGGGTCGGAGTGATTCAAAAAATTTGTCGAAAGGCCAGTGGCATTTTTGTAAATAAGTGTAATTTTGGAAAAACACCTAGGAGGGCTTTTTAAATGGAAATTTTGAGTTGCCCAGGGTTCTCAGAGGCCCCAAAAACCATAGGAAGCCCCGGGATCTGTAAAGCCCCTCCGGTGTACTCTTTCTGACGTCGATTGACCCGAACTTTGACCAATTCGTTCGGGAAGGTTTTAGCTCCAATTTGAGTGATTCCAAAGGAATTTTATTAAATTGGGAACCTAAATTTTATGATGGAAAAGACGGTTCTCAAAAAAGATCTCAAACGAAGCCGAAACAAAATTGCCATTACGGAAGGGCAGAATTAGAATTTATGGTTTCTTAAATATTCTAAAGAGTTTCACACTTTTCTCCCTTCTTCTCCTCTTTAATGAGCATGACCCATTCTGACCAAAATATAGAAAATCTTCATATCTCTTAGGCACACCAAAGGGAGGAGAAAAAGAGGAAGAAAGCCAAAGAGAAACTAGGTAATTTCATGAAATTTCTTGCTCCATCTTCCTCCAATCTTGTTCTCCTCTCTTCCTCCTTTCTTTTCATGGATATTTTTTGAATGATTTAGTTCTGTTTTTGACCTAGACCTAAGGGGAGAATTTTTGAATTTGCTAAGAAGAAGAGAATGATGGAAAAAGACACTTGAAAGCTGTAACAACCAGAAAAAGAAGAAGAAGAAAAAAAAAGCTGAAAATTTTCGAAGGGCTGAAAATTTTCTAAGTCTGCTAGCTATAGCCTAACTATAGCGAATGTACCTGTTCACTATAGCAAGAAATGGTCTAGCTATAGCGAGAGTGCCTTCTAGCTATAGCAAAAATGCTTCTAGCTATAGCGAGTGCAGGCACCCCATACAAAAACTAGGGCGTTGCTCATCGTAGCGCGGGCCGTAGCGAAGGCAGGGGTCTGGGATTGATACGAACTCGCCATAGCGAGGGCTATGCCCTCGCTATGCGAGGGTTAGTCCGAAAAAGCATGAAAAAAGAGAATTTGACTTTTTAAAGCCTCCAAACTCCTCCTTTCTTTTTGTAACAGACTTAAGCTCCTTCTAAGGCAGAGAAAATGGTGGAGGAGAGAGAGAGAAACCTAGTGAAGGAAGGAAGAACAAGAAAAAGGTAAGATTTGCATGGCTTTTCTCTTAGAATATTATTCTTCTCTCCTTGCCCTTTCTTCCTATGGTTTTGGTGGTTAAAGTAGCTATGTTTTGGGCTTGGTTTAGAAGAGGGAAAGTGGAAAACCACTCTTGAAGGAGGTTAGAATTCATGTAGCTTCACTTCTTTGATTTCCTTTCTTGAGAGCTTGAGAGAGGAAGGATAGTTGGTGAATTTCTAGAGAGAGAAAGAATCCCTAGTTTTTTATATGCTTGGTAAGGTTTGCTATAGAGAAAACCCTAACTTTATGAATAAATGTTGAGCTATGAGAAAGTAATTCCATGCTCTTGTTTGCCTAGGCTCAAGAGAAGCACTCCCATCTATTGGTGATTGTGAAATCAACAAGGGAGGAGACAAATTGAAAGGGAAAGCTTGTGATTAGCCAATAAGGTAGCTCTCTCCACTTTCTCTCATGCATAGATGTGTGCTTACATTGTCTTGTATGTGTGTATGTATGTTTTACACTATGAAAAGTATGCTAGCATGATGATATCTTATGTATTTCAATGATATTTTATGTGATTGCTTTCCTTTGCTTGAGTATGGAATAGCCAACAACCCTTTAGCCATGGTGAGGATGAGCCAAGAACCCTAAAGTTGGTTGAGACAAAGTAAAGAGTCTCCCAAAAGTGAGGTTGACTCCCAAGAGTAAAATTAAGTCTAAGAACCTCTTAAAGAATGGGTGAGGCAAGCCCAAAATCCACAAGTGAATGGGTGAGGCTAATCCATTTGCTTGGCAAGCTTTTGTATGTTATGTATGGCCTACTCAAATGTTGAAAATGTTTTTCTTATGATTTCACATGCTAATATACCCATGCATACATTTGTGAGACTTGTTTGCATGCTTTATGTATGATTGAATGAGAGATGAGCTATTGAGATTCTTTGAATCTCACTCCCCCTCTCCACCATCCTAACATGCTAGGTGGACTAAGTGAGACAAGAGATGGGAGCCACCAAGCTTGAAGCTAGGGGATTCGGGGAAGAAATTGTAAAAGAGTCATTTTGTCACTATTTTGTAGTGAAGTCAAGGGATGTAATCTAATGATGTACATGTTGTAGGCACTTAGGAATACTTTTAAATAGGTGTACTTAATGTATATGTATGAGAATTGAACTTATAGTGCATGATGTAGCAAGTTTCAGTATGAATAGTAAGATCTTGGCATTATGTGCATGGTATATGTGTTGGTGTGGGAGAGTGAGTTTTGCAAATCTAGGTTGTTAGACATTTGAGCCATGTTTAATAGCCTATGTTGATACTTTCCCACGTGCTCATAGAGCCTTAGAAGTAGGAGAAGCCAATTTGAACCCCTTGGAGCCCTCTTTAGCAGGAGAAACTGGTCACTTGGCCCCATGATGTCCAAGTCTGACCAAATGACCTCTTCTTGCCTTGAAATTTGGCATGTGACTAGATCTTGTTTAGAGTTTTTTGGGAAACTAAAGATCAGGTCATTTGTAGGTCTGTGGAATTTTCTATGATTTTTCAAAGTTGGTATCAGAAATTCAAATTTGCATAGGCACTGTTCATTTGGTCAAATGTGAAATTGTGTCATCCGAGTGGAAAATGTTGTCCAATGGCTACAATATTTTGTAGGCAGAAACTAGACAATCACAGTGACTTGCAACAAATAGAAGCACCTCATTTGTAGGTCTAGAGAGGAAGATATGCATTTTCGAAATTTCTGCCTAGTATCAGTCATCTTGCCTGACCCGAGGTACTGTTCCATCAATTTCTGAGAGTTTGGCTTGATGAACTGATCTGGAGATATTTTTTCTCTCTATTTAAATCCACATCTTTCCATATTGGTATCATTTGCATGCATTGGATTTTTTTGGAATTAGTTGGACATTTTTAAAATTCATATCAATAAATTATGATAGTATCAGGACCACTCCGACCTCCAGATGATTTTGCATGTCAAATGCTTTGTGTGTGGGATTTTAAGACTTCTACATATTTTTAGTATGAAGTAGACATCCTAAGATTTCCAAAATGACCAAGATTTCATGTTTTCTATTTTTCTAGATTTAGTTGTGATTTTCCAAACTTTGCCCAGAAATGAGGCCAAGCCTGGCCGAAAATGAACATACATGTCTCATACCTCTTTTTGGTTTCCATGGGCTAAAAGCATGTTTTTTGTATTGAAATGAGTTGTAATGGTGCAATTAAATATGAGGATGTATAGAATGAGCGCTCACACGGTCCATGTGACACTGAAATGAATTTTCAACTATGTCACAACTCTAAGAAAGTACATGAGTCCAATGAGGAAGATCTCACCTTATTCTTCCTATACCTCACATGAGCATGTAAGGCATGATGGGTATGAGCTAGAAATGATAGTGTTACAAAAGCTCATTTGAACCCTAGGTAATCTTTGCTTTTTGTTGCATCTTCTCTTCCCCCTCCCTTTGTGTGTATTTCAGCCAAGAATAGAACTAAAGGAGGGGAGGATGTTTTGTCCAAATGCAAGGAGGGAACAAGGGTTTTAGGCCATGGGGAGATGGAATATGGCAAGAGATTCTAATAAAAACCAATAGAAAACAAGTTAGAAAAGTGTAGTGTTTTCTAGGGTTTTGCAAAATCTGATTTTGTGTAAATGTTTCCTTGAGCTCATAAGACCTTTAGAAAGCCTCCCAAGTGGCTCTCCCATCAAGGAAAAATCACAAAGCCCATGAACCTCCATTATGGTGCATATTTCAGTCAAGCTATGTTCATTAGGCTAGGGGATGTTTTAATTTGTTCTAGCCTTGGTTTGGGACTTTATATGATGTTAGAAGATGGGAGAAACCATTGGAAAAAATTTAGGAGCCATAGGTTGGGAGATGGGACAATGGTGTCCATAATGGTGCCTTATGAAGCAACTTAGTCTTTCAATGGTGCAATTGAATATGTGATGGCTCCAAGGACCTTAAATGAGTCCAAGAAGTTTAGAAATAACAAGAGAATGGAGCCTAGAACTTGGATGATATGAGTTGCTTCAATGGACCATTTATGGAACCAATATGCCCATTATGGAACCAAGTGTGTATTTAAGAGTGAACCTAGTGTCTTGACTTGCTTCAAGTGTGTAATTGTGTGATGTTTGTGATATCTAGGTCAAGAGAACCCTACTCTACCTAAGTGCTCTTGTGAAACCAAGGAGGGGAAGGAAATTGCAAAGTGAGCTTGCATAAATAAGAAGGTAGCTCTCCACCTCATTCTCTTTGCATTCTTGTGTGCATATGTATGTCTTAGTATGCTCGCATGCATTCTTGATGCTTGATAACATGCCACTTGATCCTTGTTGTGCATTGGTACCAATGTGTTGTCTTGAATGACTATGGTTGTGGAAAGAGCTCATAAGGATGAGGTGATGCTAAAAGTCCCTTGATGAAGGTGAGAAGATGCCAAAAGTCTCATGGCATGGGTGAGACAAGGCTAAAAGTCCCTTGAATGGGTGAGGCAAAGTCAAAAGTCCCTAGACCAAGAGTGAGGCAAATCCAAAAGTCCTAGAAATGGGGTGAAGCTAAACCAAAAGTCCCTAGAGTATAAAAGTAATCTTGACATGTGAATGTAGCATGGAATGGAATTTATTGCACACTTTATGCTTGTATAGTTATGCATTTGGTATATGTATGCCTTGAATGTGGTGTGAATGGGTGTGTGAGCTATTGAGATTCTTCGAATCTCACTCCCCTTTCCCCCTCATCCTTGAATTGTCTAGGTGGTGTTCCAAGTTAAGGAGATGCAAGCCAAGGACATTGAACATCTTTGTTTTGGTGTATTATGTACCTTAAATGGTGGTTAATGTCAAAGTGGTGATGTATGTAATGTTTTGTGATGTAAGACCATGGACAAGTGTAAAATGATGTATGAATATGATGTAGACTTTATATGACACTAAATCAATAGCATTGTGCAAATTGGCTCTTGGATGGCTTGATGTAACTATGCATAAATAGATGTTGAGAGACCAAAATGAGATGCATGAGGTTTGAGATCATTTGGGCAGTCTCCACAAGTCATATTTGTACTTTGAAACTTGCTCAAGAGGTGCCAAACTCAAGAAGAGGCCACTTGGTGCAAAGTGACTCTTGGTAGGAAGCAAAAATGACCATTTCATGAGGCTGTGTCACTTTTTGTCCAAATGAGCTCTTCTTGATCTGAAATTTGGCATGCATCTAGAGCTTATTGAGAGCTTCTTGAGAAGCTAAAGCTGGTAATTTTTGGAGGTCTATGAAATATTTAGCGAATTGTTGAAATTAGAAATTTTTCTGGTTTTGGTCCTTGGTACTGTAGCACTGGTCCGAAATTAAATTCTATCACTCATGGGGCAAACGATGTCCAATTGCCACGAAATTTTATACATAGAAACTAGACATTCACAGATTGTACCAACTAGAAGCACCTCATTTGGGGGTCTAGAGAGGGAGATATGAATTTTTGAACATTCTATCCAGTATCAGGACCCTTACCCGACCTGAGTTACTATTCTATTAAATTTAGAGATTTGGGCTACCTGAACTGGTCTGAAATATTTTTCCCCTCTATATAACATCCACATATTTCCATATTGGTATCATTTTCATAGATTGGATTTTTGTGGAATTAATTGGACATTTTCAAAGTTTTCTGCAGAATCTGTGACAGCATCAGGAGGTAGTTTGACCTCTAGGTCAAACGCCATCTGTGATGGGTGTTATGATCTGTTAATATTTTTATTGTAAAGTAGATATCTGTAGCTTTCAATAATGGCCAAAAATGTATGATTTTGATTTTTCTAGAATTAGTTATGATATTTCGAAGTTGGACCAGGAAAGGAGCCAAATCTAGCCGAAAATAAACCTCCATATTCTAGGTTCCATTTCGGTTTCCATGAGTTGTGAGCATGATTTTATGATGCAAATGAGTTGTATACATGTAATTAAATATGGGAAAGTATAGTATGGGGTCACTTGGCTGACATGGCACTGAACGAAATTTTTATACGCAATGCAACGCAAAAATAATCAATATTTTAATGCCATTTTCTTGCCTCTTGTATGTATTGATTGATATAAGGTATAAAGATAGCATGAAATGAGCTAAGAAATTATGGTATTACAGCTATCTCATAATGAGTTAATTCAACATCTTGTTCCCTAACAAGTGCCTATGATTTTGATTCGTACCTTTATATATGACTAATACATAATCATCAATCAAAATCATACTAGTCTTAATTTATCATCGTTCCCACAATGATGATCGACTAAGGATATTTAGGATAATCAATATGATTTATCCAAGGATATTATTATATAGAACATGCAAAAAATATAATAATAATGTAATAAAAGAAAACTCTTATTTCTTAATAAAGTACAATGTTTGCAATACAATGATTACCCTAGGGCATAATCTCCAACAGTTCTTTACTATTAATTTGTGGTACATGCTTATACTTGTTATTAATTGATCTTTATCATGCACTGGATGGCTGGCAATAAATTCATATTGAATATGAATATACAAATCATCACCTTACCTGAATATGGAACCATACCTAATATGAAACAGGTGTTGGAACTGAGTTGTTTTCTTGTCCATCATCCAGGTTGAAAGATAATTGGAGCATAGATGTTCAGGGCTCCTAATTGTTCCTTCTATATGAGTAAAGGTAGGAGAAGGAGCAGAAGAAGTTTAGTGAAAGAGAAAGCATGAAAAAAAGACAATTTCTTACACTTTTCAAACTTGGTTTCCTTCTCCTTCGCTCCCTCTTTAGTGCCCCACCTTCAGCTGGTTTAGTTTATGTTTTGGGGTGAAAATGTGTCAGTTAAGAAAATGGAGAAGAATGGGACGTGATATATAAAGATGGAGGACCATTTATAACAATTTTTAAAATTCCAGTTATGTCCCTACACTTTAATTTCTCCATTTGAGCTCATTTCAAATCCTTTTTTAGAACCATCTTTTCCATTATAACATTTAGTCCTCTAATTCATAAAATGTCTTTGGTTTCATCCAAATTGAATTTAAAACCTCATTGAATGATCTAATCAAAATTTCGGTCAATTAACACTCTAAAATACAAACTGGAGGGGTTTTGACCATTCCAGGTGTTTTTATTGTAACACTCGATTTTCATAAAAATGATGAAAATGAGCCAGATATAAAAGAGAGTCCTCTAAAATGAATCCATTGAGGCCAAATAAAATTAGGATAAAATTTTAAATATTACAAAACAAGGAACCAAGGCTTAGGGTGCCCAAAAACCCGAGCCAAAATGGTTAAAGAAAATCCTAATGAAATGTAGTGGCATTTTCGTAATTTTGGACAACTTTTAGAAAACTCAAAGGAGGGATCTTTAAATGAAAATTTTGAGTTTCCTAGGGTTCTTAGAGGCCCTAAAAACTATAGGAACCTCTAAAATAGTTAAAACCCCTTCGGTTTACGTTTTAGAACATCAATGAACCTAAACTTTGATCATTTCATTCGAGAAGATTTTAGACCCAATTTGAGTGATTCTAAAGATTATTTAGAGGTTAGAGAACCTAAATTTTATGAAGAAGAAGATGGTTTTTAAAAAGGAGTTGTGTAACATTCAATTTTCTGAAAATGAGAGAAAATGTGAGAAACGTAACGTACAGTTTCCCTGTAAACGAACAAAATTCACCGGATACAAAAGCAAGTCCCCCGAAATGAATTAGTTAAGGTCCCAAAAAATTTAGGAAGCATTCTAGACTCCTAAAAACGAGAATTCTAGGCTCAGACGAAAGGAAAAACAGAGCTAGAATGAAGAAACGAAATGTAACGAAAGATTAACGAAATGTAAGGGCATTTTCGTCATTTTGAGTAAATTTTAGAATTCTCACAGGAGGGCTTTTTAAATGAAAGTTTTGAATTTTTTAGGGTTCTCAGAGGCCCTGAAAACCATGGGAAGCCCCGGGACAGTTAAAACCCCTCTAGTGAATGTTTTCTAATGTCGATTAACTTGAACTTTGACTGATTAGTTCGGGAAGGTTTTAGCTCTGATTTGAGTGATTTCAAAGGCATTTTATTTAATTGGAAACCTAAATTTTATGATGGAAAAGATAGTTCTCAAAAAGGAGTTAAAATGAGTTTAAATAGAGCAAACAGGCACGTATGGGCAAAATGGTCATTTTGAAAAATTGTAAAAAAGGCTTCTTAAGTAAGATTACACCTCATCACCTTCTCCAAGCTTCCATTTGCAAAAAAATGGATAGCAATAGCGTGAAATTAAGAGGGGAGAGAGAGAAGAAGTTTAAGCTTTCGTTTAGGTAAGTAAAGGACCCCGTTTTATCCCGTGCCAGTTAGGAAAGTTATTCCTCTCTTTAAGAGCTCTCTAATGGTGGTTTTCTTTTCTTGAAAACTTGAAAATTCAAGTCTAACCTAAGCCAAAAAGGAACTCTTTTCAAGAAATCAATCGGTGAAAAATAATCAACGCAAAAAAAGCTCCGTTTTAAGGTAAGACTTCACCTAAAACACTTGTAAAATCTTGTGTTTCTAAGCCATTTAAGCTTATGTCTAGAGAAAGAAAGTGAAGAGGAGAGTTTTTCTTTGTGTTCTTAATGGAACCAAAGGTTATGGAGTGTAAGGATTAAGAATATACAACTAGAATTAAAAAGGGAGCTTTAGAATGCAAGTTATGGAATTTAGGGATTTGATTGCACTTAGGCTAAGATGAAACTTCCTAGTAGTAATTTAAGTTGTCTAAGAGTATATATGAGTTCCTAAGACACCAAGAGAGCCTCCCACATGCTTCTCCCATCAAAGAAATTAAAGCAACTCCATTGGTGCCATATGGAAGTATAGCTTCGACCAAGGAGAGTTCATGCACCTAGAGAGTGTTTTAATTCCTTCCAAGCTTAGTTTTGTATCATGTGTGATGGGAGAATATAAGAGGAAGCCTTGGAAAAATTTTAGAAACCATAGATAATGAGATGGCCTTATGTGTTTCATAATATGGCTTAAAGACGCAACACCTAGATAGGCTCATAGAATTGATTATGTGATAACTCCAAGAGGTTTAAATGGAGTCAAGAATCATAAATAGATGGAGAGAATAGAGCCAAAATGATGTTTTCCAAAGGTTGCTTCATTAAGTGCATTATAAAACTATAAAAGAGCCCTATGAGTCACCTAACTTTTCTAATGATTGTGTGACCTTAGAATGTGATTCAAGAGTATAATTAGCTTCCATATAATGTGTCTAGACCAAGAGAAGTGATCCCCACCCTCTTGGGTGTGTGAGGTCAAGGGAGAGGATTCAAGACTCAAGGAAAAAGTGTGTAAATGCAAGCAAGGTAGCTCTCTCCACCTTCTCTCATGCATGATTGCTTGCTTTACTTGTCTTTGAATTTGTGTATATGTATTTCAAGCCATGAAAAATGTTCTAGCATGAGCTCTTACTCCATGGTACCATGATGATGCATTATATTTTCCAAATGATGTTTGCTTTGGTTTGCTTGAGTATGGTGAACCTAAGAACCCTCTAATTATGGTGAGGATGAGCCAAGAACCCTTAAGATTGGTTGAGACAAAGTAAAGAGTCTCTCAAAAGTGAGGTTGACTCCCAAGAGCTAGGTTAAGTCCAAGAACCTCTTAAAGAATGGGTGAGGCAAGTCTAAAATCTACAAGTAAATGGGTGATGCCAATCCACTTGCTTGGCAAGCTTTTGTATGCTATGTATGACTTGTTCAAATGTTGAAAATGCTTTTTGAATGCTTGCACATGTTAATATGCCCATGCATGCATTTGTAAGACTTGTTTTGCATGCTTTATATATGATTGAATGGGAGATGAGCTATTGGGATTCTTTTAATCTCATTCCCTCCTCTCCAATGTTCTAACATGCTAGGTGGATCAAGATAACAAGGAGATGGGAGCCAATCACTTGAGAGATAAGAGGATGACATTGAAATGCATAGAATTAGCTTCTTTAAGGCCATTAAAGTGGCAAATGTGTAATCTATGGTTGTATATGACAAATGACTTTATGAGCATGTATAATTATGATAATATGTCATGTATAATTGAGAGATTATGTTATGTGACCATTAAAATGTAAAATTGAGTATGCTATGGCAAACTAGCTTCTTGAATGGCATTATGTAATTGTGTACAAATGGAAGTGGAATGGTCAAATTGAGATGCATGAGGTTTGGGGACTATTTGGGCAGTCATACAAGTCCTATTTATGCTTTTAGACTTGCCCAAGAGGTTCCAAACCCTAAGGAAAATTATTTGGACATTTTGATATCCTGTATGGACTAAGAATTGACTAATTTGGAACCCTATGTCACTTTTTGTCCAAATGAGCTCTTCTTGATATGAGATTTGGCTTGCAATTAGAGCTTGTTGAGAGATTTTTGGAAAGCTAAAGAACAAAATTTTTTGAGATCTAGAGAATATTTGATAAATTTTTAAAGTTGGCAAAAATTCTGGTTTTGGTCATGTCACTATTCACTCAGGTCCAAAAATGAAATCTATCATACATGCCTCAAATGATGTCCAATTGCTAAAAAGTTAATATGGAGAAACTTGACATTCCCAATGACTTGTGACAACTAGAATCACCTCATTTAGAGGTCTAAAGAAGGAGATATAAATTTTCAAAAATTCTGTCCAGTACTAGGCGCTTTAACTAACCTCAGGTACTATTTAATTGCATTTTAAGGTCTGGGCATACCTGAACTGGTCTAGAGTTTTTTTTCCTCTAGCTAACATCCACAAATTTCCATATTGGTATCATTTGCATGAATTGGATTTTTTTGGAATTAATTGGACATTTTTGAAATTTGCTGCAGAAACTTGTGACAACACCAGTGGACAGCCAAACCTCTGAACCTTTTCAGATGTCAAATGTCTTTTGTGTTGTGTTCAATGGTTTGGATGTATTTTTTTCATAAATTAGAAATGTATATCTTTCCAGAATGGCCAACAATCCATGATTTTTATTTTTTTAGAATTAGTTATGATTTTTCAAAGTTTGTGACAGAAATTAGGAAATTCTGGCTGAAATTGCATTCATGAATTTTATGTATCCCCTTGCTATACACGAGCTCTAGGCCAATTTTGATGATGAAAATGAGTTTTATTTATGTAATTAAATATGAGAATATGATACATAAGTCCATATGGCCCACAGGACTCCGAATGAAAATTTTATGCATAACGCAATGCTTAGAAATTCATTATTTTATATCACTTTTCCTTGCTCCTTCATGAAATGTATGATGTGAAGCATGAGAATGGTATGAGATAAGCTAGGAAATTATGGTGTTACAAGTTGAAATGAGTCTAAAATGAAAAAGCTAAGAATGAGGAACAAAATTGGCATTTTAAAAAGCTTCTTAAGGATCCCTAGCTATAGATAGGTGGCGCCCCACTTCTTCCTCACTTTTGGCTGGCCTAAATTCTACCTAAAACTAGGGGGAAGTTCTGCAAAGAAGGGCACACAAAAGGAAACTTCAAGGGAGGAGAAAAACCTAAGAAAAGGTATAGAAAATCATGAAATGCCTTTCTCCTTCCTTCATTAAACTTTTCCTCCTCCTTTTCCTCTTTCTTTCCATGGTTTTGGTGCATGATTTGGATCTGTTTTAAGCCATGTTCAGAGGAGAGAAGTTCAAAATCCCTAAGAGCCAAAGCAAAGGAGAAGACTTTTGGTAAAATCTTGAATCAAGGTAGCTATCTTAGCTTTCCATACTTTCTTCTTTTTGTTCCTTAAGAGCTAGTTTTGGCCACCTAGAGAGCAACCAAGAGGGAGAAAAATCTGACCTAAACCAAGCATGAAATCTAGGTTTTTAAGGGTGAGAAACAAGTAGATGCAAAGAAATTTAAAAAAAAAACCATTAGTTTTCAAGTTTCCAAAACCTAGGGTTTCTATTGCACCATGGTATGTATGAAGCTTTCTAGTGATATTTCTAGTTGTCTAAGAGTATATATAGGTTCTTGAGATGCCTAGAAAGTTTCACATGTGCCATTTCCTTCATGAAAACAAAGATAACTCTATGGTTCCAACAATGAGTCCATGTCTCAGCCTAGAAGAAGAAGCATCTAGGGAGAGTTTTAAATTTTTCTAAGGGTAGAAAGGGGTTAAATATGATAAAAGAACATCAAAGGAAGGCTCAGAAAATTTTAGAAGCCTTGGTTTGTGTGATGAAAGTGTAGGCTCCATAATAAGACTTAAAGAAGCAACTTGTATCTAGGCTCTTAGGAATGAGTTTGTGATAACTCTAAGAGGCTTAAATGGAGTCAAGAGACCTAAATGGAAGGAGGGAATGGAGCTAAGACTTTGAATTCTAGCACTTACTTCATTAGGTCTCATATGGAACTATTATGTAACCATAGAACAAAATGAGCTTCCATAGAGAGTGTGTGATCTAAAACTTGCTTCTATGTTGTAATTGTGCCCTGTTTAATGTGTTTAGGATAGGAGAATTAAGCTCCATCCCATTGCAAGTGTGTGTTCGAAAAGAGGAAGGAATATCTAAGGAAAAAGTGTTGGGTTCTTGTTTCAAGGTAGCTCTTTAACTTTTCTCTCATGCATGGCTTAGATGTTTGCTTATTTTTGAGTGCTTGTGTGTATGTTTGAGCTATAAGAAATGTTTCTAGCCTATGCTTACATGTTATGGTACCATTATGTGTTATGAAATGATTTTATGATTGCATTACAGCTTGCATGGGTTTGGTTGTGCCAAAAGTCCCTTAGCAAGGGTGAGGATGAGCCAAAAGTCTCTAGAAATGGGTGAGACAAAGCCAAAAGTCTCAAAAAGAGTGAGGCTTAGTCAAAAGTCCCTTGAAAGTGGGTGAGGCAAATCCAAAAGTCCTAAGAAATATGGGTGAGGCTAGACTAATTCCCTTGAGAGCTTATGTTTGTTATGTATGAGTTTATGTGACAAGGAAAATGCCTTATACATATTCATTAGTTGCTTCAATATCATGCATGCATTCTTTGGCTTGTTTATACATCCATTATGTATGTTTGAAAGAGTTAAGAGCTATTGGGATTCGTTGAATCTCACTCTTCCCCTACACATATCTAACCATGTCTAGATGAGCAAAGTGGGCAAAGAAATGGAAGCCAACAAGCATGAGAAGATTGTGACAATGAGATAGAGAAATGGCTTGTTTAATTGTATTTTGATGTCAAACAATGTAACCATGATATATATATATATGATGTAACCCTTGAGCATATTCTAATGTATGTATAAATAGTGTATGTATCAATGTGGGAATTAGATGAATGAGAATGTGAGATTTCGCCACTCATTTGCCATTATTTGATATGATGTTCTTGTGTATATAAACATGTGGCAAGGTGAAATTGAGCTCCATGAGGATTTGGATCATTTGGCATGTTTCTATGTATGGTATTTATGCTTTTAGACTTATCCAAGTGGTTATGGAAATTCAAGAAAAGCTTTTGGTGTCTTAAAGTCCCATTTTTTGCTTCAATTTTGACCATTTGGTGAGCTGAACCAAAGTATGACCAAATGAATAATTTTTTTTCATGAAATTTGGTCAGCAAGTAGGTCTCATCTAGAGCTTTTCATAGAGCAAAATATCACTTAATTTGGAACTCTATAGAATTTATTATAATTTTTCAAAGTTGACCAAATTATGCAGAAATTATATAGTTACTGTTCATTTAGTTAGTTTTCTTCTCTGTGTCACACATAAGCCAAATGAAGTCCAATGCTCATGAAATGTTACAAGAATAAACTAGATATCATAAGTTTTCCATAGCCACTGAGATCATCTCATGTGGAGTTTTGTAGAGGGAGATATGAATTTTTGAAGTTGCATGACAATACCAGTATTGTAGCCTGACATGTGTTATTGGTCTATCGATTTTTGGTGGCTTAAGCTACTGCATTGGTCTAGAATTATTTTTAATCAAAAGTAGACATCCACAGCTTTCCCAAAATAGTATACTTTGTATGATTTTAATTTTTCTATAATTAGTTATGAATTTTTAAAATTTGTATCAGAAAACCAAAATTTGAACCCGAGAGCAAACCATGGGTTTTGTGTGATGTAGCTTCAAACCCAAAATTAATGAGATCAAATATGATGTGTATGACTTGTATGGATGTTTTATGGCTAGAAAATGATGTGAATGAATGCACATGGTTCATGAAGCATAAAATGAAATAATGAAGCCTTACATAATGCGATTAAATACAATTAAATATTCATTATTTTCATGGCCAAGTGTATGTATTCTTTATATTTGTGCTTCAATACATATGTAAATGCATTGAGATGGACAATGAGACCATGGTATACTAGCTAAAAGGTTAAGGTATTCCACCTATGATTTTTAAGGCCTTTAAAAACTCCAAAAAAACTCAATTTTCTATTTAAAGATCCCTCTTTTGAGTTTTCTAAAAGTTACTCGAAATTAAAAAATGCCACTGGCCTCTGTAACTCTCCATTTGGCTTTTTTTTTCTCTGGTTTCGGACTAACCTAAGGCTTTAATCCATATTTCAATATGCTCTAATTAATATCCTAATCCCATTTAGACCTAATTTTCCTTGCTATAGGTTGTTCTCGTTCAATTCATCACGTTCAATTCAATTTCGGATTATCGAGTATTACAAGGTTCAAGCGGACAAAAGAATAGGTAAGATCTACTATGTGGCATATCATGATCTACGAGCTCTTACATATATAGGATGAGATCTTTGGATGACAATTGCAACCAGATAAGGAGTTGGTTAGTACTTATTTGTATAGAAAGAAGGGCAAACAAGAATTTGGATTGGCTTTTTGCTCCTAATAAAGGTAAAAGATAAGTTTGTGACTTTCCCTAGTTTAATCACTAATGTTTTCAGGCATTTTGACACATATATAAACAAACAAAAAAACAATAAACTAATATGTATAACCACAAAAACTTATTTCTAATATGTGTAATTGGAATTTTTTTTAGAAAACATGGAGACCCTTCATGATCCCTTAATTTAAAAAATAAATAAATGGGGAACTTGGAGCCCCCTTATTTCAATTTTTGGGAAGGGTAATATGAGCATAGGGAGATTATATGCATATATATATGCATGTATATATCTAAACAATAATATTTATAATATAAAATATTATTTATTATAGATATATATTTTATATTATACAAAATTAATATAATATGTTATATTTTTATTTTAGTAAAAAATATATTATATTTTATATATAATATTATAATAATATTTAATTTTTATAATTATTGATAACAAATTTATAAATTATAAGTTTATAGATTAGAAAAAATATATATGTAGCTCCTTATAATTTTATTGCTAGGTTCTCCAATCAAAACATAACAAAATATATAATTCATCTACAATATTATAATAAATGTATAGTTTCCCAATTATTTTTTTTAATAAGATTTAAAAAAATTCTTAGAAAACTTTTGAATTCTTTAAAAAAATAAATAAGATTTTAAAAAAATTTTACACATGTCATAATATTATAGGACTATACAATTATCTAATTTTAAGTAATAACAATGATATATGTATGATTTTAATATCTTATATAAGTTTTTTGGAAATCATACAAACAATTAGAATGTTGGTTAACTTAAAAGGTATAATCAAGAATTCATAATGTCTATATCTTATCCTCAAAGCAATTTTAGGGATATCTATTTCTCTTACCCTAATGTGATGATATTTTGATCTAAGATCAATCTTAAAGAATACTGAGACTCCTCTCAGCCAATCAAGTGGGTCGTCTACCGTAAGAGGTAGATACTTCATTTTAATAATTACCTTATTTAGTTGTTTATAGTTTATATACAACTTAAGACTTCCATCTTTCTTTTTTACAAAGAGCACTTTGATAATACAAGAAATTATATATTTTATACTTCTTTTACTTAGCTTTATAATAATTAAGTGAGGCTAATTTGATGACCTTAAGTTTGTTTTATATTAATTAGGTCAAATTTGGATTAATAAGTTTTAACTGCATTATTATTAAATTTGGATTTAAATTGTTATTATCAAATTTTGTTCAACAGAAGCCTAATTATTTGTACTTTTGTTTTGTAGATAAAATAAGCCAACTTATGGGTTTGGACACCTCGTAAATGGACTATAGATATTGGCTTATTTTATTTTGGAATAAATATTGTATTTCTAAAATTCTAGTCCATCTGATGCATTATAGGCCCATCTGATGTTTAGAAATATTCCCTTTTAGGTCATCTTTAGTTAAAAACTTTCCCCAGGATGTCATTCATTCAAAAAGCCACCTCTAGGAAAAAATATTCTTCTTTGTAGCATTTTATTTTTTGTAATGGCATTATAACTTCCTTTTATAATCAATCTGGGACTTGAAGTTGATATCATACTGAAGTCTATGCTCTAATAATACAAATTGGTTTAGTTTTAATTATAGATAAATTTTCATTTCTATTTGTAATAACCCTAACTCCTAATCATGGTAATTAGGCCTAAACATGTGGTTAATAATCATAAATCAAGGTTTAGCACCATTTAAATTAATCAACTTAGGAAAAAGTGAGGAAATTTGAATCTTAATATTATCAGAGTCATTACCAAATATATACAAGCATTCGTGTACATAAGAGAAACCAATCCCTAATTAAGAGTCTTTAAATCTATTATCCATTAATTTTCAACTCTCAAGAATTCCCTATCAGTGTTTCTAATTCATCCCTTGATGTTACTATAGAAAAACCAAGGTTTTTAGGTTATTTTAAGGAATTCAGTGCCTTAACTGCAGCTAAATAGCCTTCGCGTCGTGGCCAATTATTCTCTAGATGGCTTCCAGTTTAGTCTCTCATTTTTCACCATGGCTAACTACACTTTTAGCTGCGGCTAACTCCCTTTTTTGTTGCGACCAGTTCCCCTCTATTCCTAAAGTTCTCAATCTATGACAATAATAGAGTAATTTCCTAATCTGTCTTGCCCCAAAAAATTCACTAATTTTCCAGATCTCTAATTCAAGAAAAGGACAACCTACTATAGAAAATTGGAGGTTAAAATCCTCCTCTAACAATGTCCACAAGAGGCAAACGTTAGCTATCTCTAAAACACAGCAACATGACAACGTCGTATTACATACGTTTTGTTGTTTTTATCCACGCAATAGGTCTCTGTGCAAACTTTAACACAGTCTTTTCCACACTAGTTAAAACACATACCATTATTCTAAAGTCACTTTTAAAATTGTGATAATCAGTTTCATGCAAACGCAATTACAAGGAATTACTTGTTCATAGAGTCCAGTGGTTCTAATACACATCATCATTATGCTATAATAAATTTCTCATGTATGATATTTATACAAAAACCAATGAGAGGCAAGTAAGACAATACTAAATACTCTACTAAAGTCAGACTTTAGCATTTAACATTATTCAAGAAATTACAACTAACTACAGTCAGTACATAGCCCTTTAATTGGATCAGTTATCCTCTGTCGGTTGAACTTAGTCTGACGTATGGATACTACCTGAAATAAATGGTTAGCTTTATAATGAGATATGATCCCAGTAGATAATAGCATATTTACAATATACACACATAGGAACACTGAATATTAAACAAGGTACAATCGATGCTCCGTTCGGTGTAGGAGCATGTAAATCCCAGTAGCAGGGTACTTTCGTTCGTTAGGCTAATACACTTCGATCATTAGCCAATAACAGTGATCTAATATTCATGAGAGTCACTTTAGTGGGCATATATGTGACCATACACAGCATAAGAATTTCAGAAATCATTCAGTGCAATTATGTATGTAAACAGACAGAATATTGTGTTATCTACCTATTTTGTTACCACTGTTACGTAGAGTTATTCCCTTGGTTCTCGCTGCTCCATTTGCTTTTCCTAAAATTTTAGTCACACATTACCTTAATTAAGGATAGGTCAAGGTTAATATTTACACTTCAAGTAAGTTACTAATTCCCGGTACGAAAATTCTAATTCTTTTTCAACTTATGTCAATGTGTGTCCTTTGCCTAGTAGTCAATTGTGTGGTTCAATAGGTGTCTAAATATCTCTCCTCTGCTTTGCCACTCAGTACCATTTTTCTTGTATGATTTAGGATGTTTCTAGCATTCTATCCCCATGGCTAATATACTCAAACATATACATATTCCTATCCTCCCATTCTCTTGGTTTCAATTGGCAATGCTGAAGAAATATTTAGTCCCTTACCTTTGATTTTCCACAACTTACTCCCAATAGCCTTTCCTACAAAATGCTATTACTATCCAACCATGAATAAAACATCCTAATTAATTAATTTAATCAGTCAAATGGAAGTAGTTCCTAAGTCTAAATGTTTTCCTATACTTACCTCTATTGATTTTCCTTAGAATTCCTTCCCACATTCATGATTTCTTCGTTCCTTGCAGCTCCATGGTTGTCTAAGTTCTCTTTCCCTTTTTACTGCTCTTTCTTTCAACTAAAAAATGAGGCTAAGTGAAGGATAAGTAATGCAACTGACAGCTCATGGTTTCCCACCGTTATTTGGATTCCTTCAAGTGATTAAGTATTCATTCTCTCCATTTCTTGCTTGGTGTAAGGCTAGGTGGCAACAACCTATCTATGTTATCTCCACCTAATACATATATTACAATTGGCCTTTGACTTCCACGGTAACTAGCATATGAGCACTAACCCATGGCAATTATATATATATATATATATATATATCTTTGAAAAGTGAAGCATGAGGTGTCAAGTATGTTTATTTAATTCTTTTAGTAACTTCATTTTCTATTCGGTTTACACGTTAAGTGGCAGCACATGATATATATATTCTTTCCTCCATTAAGCTACATTAAATGGATGCTCTTTCCACTTTACAACTGGGATTATTTATATACCTTAGTTTTTTAGTGGCTGCATACACAAACATTTTTGGTGGAGCCTTTCAAGAGTAGGTTTGTAGTTTTCTTATTTTATTCTTCTTCCATTTAGTCTCTCCCCCATTGTGCATGCTAGGTATCTTTTATTTAGGTTATGTAGGCTATTCATTTACATGCAATTGCCTATCACTCCCCCCATGACTAAAGGATTTAGCAACATTAAAGGCAATATATATAGATATCACGGTGGAAGTATGAGGTGTGTAAAGTCCCACATCGGCTAGAAGGGGCTTGTGGCTAGCCCATATAAGTGGGGGAGAATCCCTCCCCACCAAGGCACGCTTTTCTCGTGAGCTAAGCGAGAAGGGACAAACCCCAACGAACCGGGAAGGCAGGGTTAAAGACCCATGAACCTGGAAGGAAGAGACAATACCTTGGTGGCTCTGTATGTGTTGGTATTAGAGCAATCCTGGCCCATGTGCAACCCAAGGACTAGTCGGCTCCCAAGGGGGGTGGATTGTAAAGTCTTACATTGACTGGAAAGGGGCCTGTGGCTAGCCCATATAAGTGGGGGAGAATCCCTCCCCACCAAGGCGCATTTTTCCTGTGAGTTAAGTGGGAAGGGACAAACCCCAACAAACCGGAAGGCAAGGTCAAAGATCCACAAATCGGGAAGGAAGGGACAATACCTTGGTGGCTCTGTATGTGTTTCATAACATTCATAAGCTTCACATCATCATTTCCATGACAGCGCATGAAAAATGGACAAAAAATAATGGGTTTATTTGGGTTGCGTCATACTTAAAAATTGCAATCGGTGTCACATGGACCATGTGAGCTCATGCTATGCATCCTCATATTTAATTACATCATTACAACTCATTTTCATCACAAAAACATGACTACAACTCATGGAAACTGAATTGAAGCATGGAATATGGAGATTCATTCTCGGCCAGATTTGTTCCAGTTTCTGACCGAACTTTGAAAAATCATAACTTATTCAAGAAAAAATCAAAATCATGTAATCTTAGTTATTCTAGAAATATTTTGATATCTAATTTACACTAAATATATTTCCAGACCATAAAATCTATCATAGAGGGCGTTTGACATCCAAAATGGTCCAAAGGTCTGACTGAATTCTGGAACTGTCATAGAATTTTGTAGAGAATTTTGAAAATATCCACTTAATTCCAAAAAAAATCCAATCCATAAAAATGATACCAATATGAAAATCTATGGATGTTAACTAGAAAGGAAAAATATCTCCAGATCAGTTCATTAAGCCCAGACCCCAAAATTCGATAGAACAGTACTTCTGGTCAGGCAAATTTACTAATACTAGATAGAAACTTTGAAAATTCATATCTCCCTCTCTAGACCTCCAAATGATGTGCTTCTAGTTGATATAAATCATTGTGATTGTCTAGTTTCTCTATATAAAATTTTATGGCAATTGGACATCATTTGGGGCTCAGGTGACAAAGTTTAATTTCGGACTAAATGAATAGTGCAGCAAACTAGAAATATAAATTTTGCCAACTTTGAAAAATCATCAAATATTCTATAAACCTCCAAAAATTATGATCTTTATCTTCCCAAAAGTCTCTCAATGAGAACTAATTGCATGCCAAATCTCAGATCAAGACTAACTCATTTGGCTAAAAAGTGACATAGGATTCCATAATGGTTAATTTTGGCTCCATATAGGGTACCAAAGTTGCCAAATAGATTTCCCTTAGTCTTGGCACCCTTTGGGAAAGTCTAAAAGCACATTTAAGACTTGTGTGAGTTGCCCAAATGGTCCCAAACCTCATGCATGTCATTTTGGCCATTCAACCCCCCACTTATACACATATCCATCAAACTTTCAATTCTCATACTTTGGCATTACATACTCAAAACATATGCTAGAGGTCATACATCATATCCATACATTTAAATATCACATAATGTCATATTTACACATGTCTCAAGGTTCATAGACCATTTACAACATCATATACATCATGAACCATCATTATGGTTCCAAAATGGAGGCATAAGCTTGTCAATCTTCCTTCTTCATTGTTGTTGGCTCCCTTCACCATAATTACTTAGTCCACCTAGCATGTTAGATCATTGGAGAAGAGGGAATAAGATTCAAAGAATCCCAATAGCTCATCTCTCATTCAATCATACATAATGGATGCAAACAAGTCTCATAAATGCATGTATGGTCATGTGGACATGTGCAAACATTCAAGAAGCATTTTCATCACTTAAGAATATCATACATAGCATACAAAGGCTTGCCAAGCAAGTGGATTGGCCTCACCCAATTTCTTGTGGATGTTGGACTTGCCTCACCCATTCTTTAAGACATTCTTGGACTCAACCATACTCTTGGGAGCCATCTTGTTTTTGGGAGACTCTTTGCTTTGTCTCAACCAATTTTAAAGGTTCTGGGCTCATCCTCACCATAGCTAAGGGTTCTTGGCCTTACCACACTCAAGAAAACCCAAGCACACATCAAAACATCATATGAAACATAATATGTCATCATAAAACCATGGCATATGAAATCATGCTAGCATACTTTTCATGGATTGAAAATACACATACACACATTCTAAGATAAGCTAACACACATCATGCATGAGAGAAGGTGGAAAGAGCTACCTTATGTACAATTACACACTTTTCCCTTTGGATTCAAGCCTCCTCTTTCGGCCACACACCCACAAATTGGTGGAGATAGTTTCTCTTGGCCCAAATACAATTTATGGGAGCCAATTAGGTTCATGAAATAATCTCTAGGTCCATGCAACTTGCTTAAACACTAGTTGGCTCTATAACCCCCATTATGGTCCATATTTGCACCTAATGAAGCAACACCCCTCAAGGGACTTCTATGCCTCATTCTTTCTTTTCAAATATGATTCTTGACTCCGTTTAAGCCTCTTGGAGTCATCACATCATTAAAACAAAGGGCCTAATATCATGTTGCTTCCTTAGGTCATAATATGGAACCTAAGGCACCAAATCAATTTCTAGGAGTTCTAAATTTTTTCTAAGGCCCCTCTTCATTTTCATTCATCAAATATGACTCAAAAATGGCCTTAGAAAAATTTAAAACCCTCTCTAGCTAGGTGAACCCTTTTTGGCCAAGACATAGAGTGCATTGACCTTCCATGGAGTTCTCTTTCTTTTCTTGAAGGGGGAAGCATGTGGGGAGTATCTTAGGGATCTTAGGAGCATGTTTAAACATTCAATTAAGCCTAGAACATTCATATAAAATCATATTGCAAGGGAGCATTTGGATCC
>JAIUCV010001550.1:0-83005 GCA_026724425.1 Erythrophleum ivorense | reverse complement strand
TTGCCTCAATGACACAGTCAAGGAAATTATATTAGAATAAATTCTTTATGGTATTGTATAGGCTATAACTGAGGAGAGAAATATTGAAAAACTTTAAACGTTGAAAACTTTATATATATATATATATATAACCACTAATGATAAAGAAATTATAAAGGAAAAAACAAAAGTGATGAACAGATGATTGTAAGTGACAACAGCTTCATAATTATGCTGTGTTTGCTTGGAGTGATGGAGGAGATTTCTTGATTTGAGAATCATGACGCCTCTTCTTCGTCACCAAACCGACCAAGAGGGTCACAATGGCATCTAAGTAATGGATCCCTATTCCTTAATGCTTTGCGATTACTTCGCTTCCTCCAAAGGCACCACTCTCGCTCGTCCATTTTACACACTAGCATTTGCCACTACACTGCTCCACGTTTTTTCATCCGCCTCCGTGTCTCTTACCTCGTTGATTTTGCACAATATACGTACACTTAAAAAATAGGTTTTTTTTTTTTTCTCTGGAAGGCTTGACTTGGTAGCCAATATCTACTTTCCTTTCATCTTTGGTTATAAATAATGGTTCTACTTGGTTGCTTTGTCCTGTGACTAATACTATTTTGATTGGATGATATAAAGGAGGGGAATGGTAAAAAGTAGGAAAGGTAAAATAAGAAATAATTTTTTTATTTTTATTGTTTAAAAAATTAATTTAATAATAATAAATAAAAGAGTATAATAAACATTATATAAATTATATAAATATATTACCTCTATCTATCTTATCGCAAACCAATCAGAACCTATCCGTTAGCATACTATTTTTAGCCAAACGTTCAGACTTCCAATATGTGTTCTTCTAGTTATGCTAAAAGCGGTACTACTATCTTTTATTTGTTTTTTGCAGTTATTGTTGTAGAAACTAGCTTTTGCTTAACTGACAAGGTAAAATCAAACTATAAATATTTCACTTTGGGTTTTTGCCACAATTTCATCTTTGGCAATTTTTGGGTTCTGGGGGTGTCTTAACGTTGGATTGAATGGTAGGTTTATGTAATGTACATGGTAAGCAAAGCTAGCGACCCTGATGATATTTTGCTACAAAACTACCAAATGCTTGCTACAGTTCATAGAGGGAGGTTAGAGTTTATAGCAGTTTTCCATTTTAAAAAAATTTCCATGCACTTGTCCTTTATTTCATATATGTGATTTTCTACTTTCCCTATTCACAACGTTGAGCAGTGTTAAGGAAGCACAAGCTTCCTATGTCTGTAGCTATGGACATGGTTTCAGAGGTTTTGCAGCCAAGCTGACGGATGAACAAGCTTCCCAAATTTATGCTAATTTCCTTTTCTTCCCCCTCTTTCTTTCAACATCTCAATTTGTAAATATTCTTTAACATCCATGAATAAATGAGTTTGAATTGTCTCAATTTGCAGAAAGAAAATAAATTATTTTGAATAAATCCTAGCCACATAGACAATTTGAATGGATGAATATTGTTAAACTAATCTCTCTATAATAATATATGAGAATTTCTACTTGACTAAAAAGTAACGCAATTGGGTTCCTTCAATAAGTACTAATTTTTTTTTTAATATTCTTTTGACCAAATCAAACTTTCAACTTTTAATTTTGGTTCTACAATTAAAATTCTATAGAAATTATGAACCTACTTGAACATTTTGTCAACAATGTTTTAGATCAAGTATTAAGGTATAACCAAAGGCTAGTCATATCTGTCTATATGGTCTAAAGTCTTGTTAACAAGGCTTTCAAGTAGTTTACAACATCCTAAATTAGATTTTAAACCTTAACCAAGCCAAAAGACTAAAAGAAATCATGGCAATACTTAAAAAATTTTAATAGGTATACCTAAACAAAACTACAATAGGAGTTCTCAAAATTCTCCAAATTCTCAACCACCACATTATGCTAAATATAAGCTATTATAGGCATTTAAAAATCCTTAACACACACATAAATCTTATAAACTAAGCATCAAATTAGTCTATGGTATAAACAAGGATAATGGATAGCAAAACCCATAAAAAAAACACACGCTTTTTCCTTACCTAAACACCCTTAAAACACCATATAACTTCCTCCCATTCTTCCACCTTCCAAAATATGCCTAAATCAACCTCCATAACATCAAACATCTAAGAGAAACAACTTGGACAACCATCACTATGTTAGGATAGCAAGTGCATAATTTTTGACAATAAATTTTGCACAAAGAGAGTAATCTATCACCTAAAATCAACTTGTAGTCATCCAAAACTTCCAAGACCACTTCCATATACCCTTAAGCATAATATAACATCTATCTCTATCAAAGAATCCATGAGAAAGTGAAGAAAACTAAACAAGAAATATAGGACAGCAAGAATCACGCACACAACACATGACAATAGTAAAAATGAATCAGATCACTATAATTTCCAAACTTTTACTCCCTAGAATTCACCTTAAGCTCATTAAGACTCCTCTTAAATATTTTGCATTATTTCCAAGCACCCCAGATAGTCATAAGCTCTTAAAAATATACTCCAAAGTAACACAAAATTAGGATCCTTCTTCTATGAAAATACTAAAGCCAAAAATCAAAGAAATGACACTTAAAACTCTAGGTGCAAAAGCAAAATATTTAACCATATCTCCAATTGGCACCAAATCACTTGGAACAAATTTAAAACACCTAAGAAAGTTATCTAAGTATAAAAGTTCCACAGATAGGTTCTAAATCAAACTTTGACCTCTCAACCTCCAAAATAGGCACTTTTTTGGCTTCTAAAAGGTCTAATGCTTAGGTTTTGCATACCTAAATTCTATTATCACTTCCTAAGAGATTATAAACCTTAACTATTAATTTTTTCCACTTAAATGAAGTTGCTCAAAAGATAAAATAATAGTTTTCCCCTTATATAAACAATTTGTTGCACTAACCCAAATAAAGCTAGTTAATAGTAACAATGGAGTCATCTTGTATTTTACAAGGTGTCACCTTTTCTAATCACCTCTAACACAGGCCTAAGGACTACAACAAAGCTAAAATACTACCAGAAGTCAAAAATATTAGCTAGCACACCTCTAGGACACACAACAACCATTAAGTCCCTAAATGTATGCATACAACTTGTATATACCTAAATACAAAACTAGCTTTTGTTTCATAAATAATGATTAAAACAAGGATGTCCACTATCAAAATGAGGTTACCATACTTCCAATTCTGAATACATTACATGGTCATAGCTTACACAAAGGGAATTACATTATATATCCATAATTTTTCTATATATATGCTTTTAGCCCAAAATAGCCATTATGACCCAAAAACAGAACATGTGGAATATTTATATATATACATAATCAAAACTCATATATATATATATACACATAATCAAAACTCATATATATATACATATTTATATATGTACAACCTCATGTACTTCCATCTTGCAACCCTACTTAGGTTTTGGGTTATTTTTTAGGCCTTTTATTCGAACTTTCCCTTGAAATGGTGTAAAAAAAGTCCCTTGAAAGGGAAAGATACACTCCTAATAATTGTTTTACCTTTCTAAAACATATTTTAAAGTAACAAGGCATAAAGAACTATTATGGCATATAAAGAAATATATTCATTATGTTTGGCACATTTGATTGTATACAAGAGTCACATAAGAACATCATACATCACATAACATCATAAAACTCATATCAATCATGCTCATTATACTTTCTCATATCTGTAGTGGGCATGGATTTCTCACTAACATAATCCTTCCACCGTATAAACGGTGCAATGAGACATGGCCTTTTTATAGGTTTTTAGCATATGCATCATCATGAAGTAGGGAGGAATGGCCTTCTCCCATAACATAATCTTCCACCATAAGAATAGTGCAGTGAGACATGGCTTTCTCATCGATTTCTATCACATAAATATCTCATAGGCAATCAAATAACAAGAAAACACATAAAGAAACATTTCATATTACAATTTATAGGAAATATATTTAGAAAGGCAATCAATTACTTGGATAGCAACTAAACCCTAAACCCTACCCCCTTCTCTAATAAGGTAAACTCTAATTCTTCCTACCAATATGCCTATTTTAAAATGAGTATAGCCAGCAAAATAATCACATTAATTACTAAGTTTGAAATGAATATTGAATATTTAAAGCAAACACTACACTCTTATTACATTCCTTAAATTCTCATGTGAACAAGTTAGCTCTAAGCCTCTAAAACTTACTTTTGGTTTAGTTTTACAAAAATTCATCACCTACACATTCTTAGCTAACAGACTTAACTAAAATTATACAAAATTCTCTTTCCTTACATCTTTCAAAACTTGGTTCTGAACAACAACAAAACACACTTCAAGTAACATTATGATACATAATTAGAAGGGTATACCTTGATGAAAAATTCTATTTTTTCACCTTCCTTCAAGCCTCAAGTGAACCATGAAAAAAATCCTATTTTTTCTTCAACCATGGTTAGAATTTCCAGCAACAACCAAAGATAAAAATTAGATTCAGAAACTTTCAAATTAAGCTAAAAAATAACTATCACTTACCTTACAAACATGCCCCCCTCAACTCCTTCCATTTGCATGAAGATATCTTCCCTTTACTCAACTTTCCTTTAGCTGAAGCTACCATTAAATCATAAACTAAAACTATTCAATGGAAGAGCATAATATGGACATGAATTCTTGTAAAACTCACATTGACAAATTCCATTAACTTGCCTTCCATGCAAAGGCTTCAACTCAAGGGTCTAATGTTGAACGTTTTCTCCCTATTACACTATTCTTTTCTACATAGAATAGAGTTGGATGAAATGAGAGAGGGAGGGAAGATTATGGTATCAAAATTTATTAATTTAATGGGTCAAGGACTTGTTTGGCTGGTCACTAATTCCTAAAATGTTTAATCTTAAATTAAGTGCTAATCTCTCACTTAATTCATCTCTTTTAATGTATAGAATTATATCATACCCAATTTCATAATTTAATTCAATTATCTCATTCTCAAATATTTAATTTAAATTTTCTAAATTTTATTTTAACTCACTCTCTTCTTAATTTCCAATTAGCTTCTTATATTCAGATGTTACAAATATAATATTTCAACTTTCATAAATCAAATAGTCTAAGTGTCAAAATTTACTCAAAATGACTTACTTTTCTTTAAAAAAATTGAGACAATCCTTTGGTGAAATAAATTGCTTTTGTAATCTACTATTCAATATTGACAAAAATGCCTAGAGTAGTTTTTGTTGTTCCTAATTTTAAGAATTGTTGCATACCACTCATTATTGGGACTTTATGGGACTTCTAGACAATAAAACCATGGAGATTTTCAAGCACTCCATCAAAAATTAAGCAAATATGCAGTGTTACCAATCATAGTAAGCTTCATGATTACTTCTATAAAGCAAACACATCCTCCTTGCACTTATTCTTCATAGTTCCATAAAGGCATTTATTCATCGATTCACATGCATTTTCATACTTCATTTATTACTTAACTAGTAGAAATTGTCTCTTTCTCACTCTCGTTTTATCAATTGCACCTTGACAGCAAAGTCTAGTTAAAACTATTGAACCTCATAAGACTTTCTTTTGTCTTTTTTTTGGGGGGGGGGTTTATCCTTGCTAATCAACTTCTTTAGTTACTTAAATATAAAAGTTAGATGCAATTTTTACGTGTTTATTATCAATTTTTTTTAATGAAACATAATAAGTGAATTTGTTCACAGCTCAACACTGATTAGATCTTTGAAGAAATTTCTTCCATAGATCCTATTTATTAGAGAATTCAATGATAAAACTTAAAGAACTTTATCCAAATGTAATCCTTAAATCTTCTTATGTAGAGAGTTAAATAAATTGATAGTGATAATGTTGTATACATATATGCATGTCCCATTATGCTATTGATATAGTTAGTCTTTATCAAATTTAAAGCAGAAAACACCACATTAGAAAAAGATATAAAAAAAGCTTACTGAAAGTGCTCATTTGTGTGGCAAACCTTAATTAATGGATTGGTATTAATAAATTGGAAACATAATGGGTTTAACTCAAATCATGATCACTATTAAAAGAGGAATTTACCTTGAATGCCCAAGTTTTAACGACTCTGACATGCCTCCATTGCCATATGGATGGAAGGGACATTGTCAATCAGGAGAAGCATTCAATGCTTCATCTTGCAATAGGTTTCCAGTTGAACTTCATCTTTATTATTTCACTTTATTAACTTTGGTTTGTAGCTGTGTCATTTTCATTGGTCAATAATTCATGGTACAGGAAAATGATTAGAACAAAATACTATGCAAGTGAACATGAAGCAGAGGAAGAGCCAAAGAAAAAAGTCACATTCAAATATGCTAGGGATAGCTCTGGCCATGGAATCAACACCACCTCAATTGCCGCAAGGTGCTACGTGGCAAACATGAATTACAAGGGATTGGGAGTTGAAGCTACAGGAGGTGCACCAATGGCTAAAATTGTTGTGTACAAAACTTGTTGGGACTTAGGTTGCAACAATGTGGACTTGCTTGCTGCCTTTGATGATGCCATTCAAGATGGGGTTCGCATTCTATCTCTCTCTCTTGGTCTTGAAGCTCCCTAAGAGGACTATTTCAGAGATGCCATATTTGTGGGGTCATTTCATGCTGTTAGGCGTGGAGTCCTTGTGATTGCATCAGTTAGGAATAATGGAAATCCTCGTTCTGCTACGAATCTTGCACCATGGATGATCACTATTACTGCTAGCTCAACAGACAGGGATATTATATATGACACCAGATTAGGAAATGAAGCTAACATCATGGTAATCCTCATTACCTTTCATTAATAGATTTTTTGCGTAGTAATTAAAGCATGACAAGCACTGGGTAATTGAAATAAGGTGAGAGTCTGAGTCTCTTGGAAATGAAAGCCTCCATAGGGATATACTTCTTGCATCTGAAGCCTTCGCAGGATATTTCACTCCTTATCAATCCAGGTGAAATAAAAGGTTGTTGAAAGTGAAATCTATCTAAAGATTGATGCAAAAGGATGCTTTCAAGATAAACTATGTTCTCTTCTCTTTGTTTCTGTAGTTATTGTTTAGATAGTTCCTTGAATGAGACCAAGACCAAGGGGAAGGTTCTGGTGTATCGACATGCAAAGAGTTCGACGGAGTCAAAATTGGCAAAGAGTAAGTTGGTGAAACAGGCTGGAGGAGTGGGGATGATACTTATTGATGAGTTAGATGTTGACGTCGCCATCCCATTTGTAATCCCTTCAACCATTGTTGGAAAGAGAACAAGAGAAATGATTCTATCCTATGTTAATGGCACAAGGTTTGTTTTATATTTGAGAATATGGACATTTCTTTTGAGCCATCTCAGCTATTCTCTGATCATCTAGCTTTCTGTTGTGTTGAACAGTAAGCCCAAATCAAGGATTTTGAGAGCAAAGACAGTGTTGGGAACTCAGCCTGCATCCCGTGTGGCAACTTCTAAAGGCCCCAACGCTTTAACCTCAAAATTTTTGAAGGTAATATTCTCATCAATAATAAGTGAAATAGAGAAGTTTATTCGGCTCTTGAATAATTTTGCAAATTTCATTTCATTTACTTCATTCCTGGAAAACTTATGAATTCTGACTCTGCTACTATATAGCCTGATGTCATAGCTCCTAGATTGAACATCCTTGCAGCATGGTCTCCAGTAGAAGAAAACGATATATAATATTCTCTTAGGAGATTCTATGTCTTGTCCCCCTGTAACTGGAATTGCAGCCTTAGTCAAAGCTGTTCATCCTTCATAGTCTCCATCTACTATCAAATCAGCCATGACAACTGGTATAACATAATGGTAGTAAATAGTAATGTCTTATTCTTATGGTATATATAACTCAATGTGGTTTGAGTTTCTTCTTACTCAAATTGTTACAAGAATCCTTAGACTGCACATCATTGCAATCTCAAATATAGTACTGAACAACTTCGAAGAATAGGAGAAGGATTAATGCATATATTCTTATAGTGCACAAGCTTCACTAGTTCCTTTCAAGAAACCAATCATAAGTTTAATATGCACAGCTACAACTCTGGATAAACAACACAGACCCATAAGAGTTGATCCTGGACGAAGAAGGGCTAATGCGTTTGATTATGGATCAGGGTTTGTGAACCCCGTAAGAGTTCTTAATCCTAGCCTCATTTATGATTCAAAGCCAGAAGATTATGTAGAGTTTCTCTGTTCACAAAATTATGATGAGAGGTCACTTCATCTTGTTACCAGAGACAACAGTACATGCCATAGTCATAAAGCATTTAAAACTGGCTCTAACCTGAACTGTCCATCTATTACAGTGCCCAATCTTGAAGACAACTTTTCAATATCTCAAACTGTGACTGAAAGGCAAGTAGTATATATAAAGCTGTAGTGTTTTCTCTTGCTGGAGTTAATGTCACTATTGTGCCAAACCAACTGAATTTCATAAGAGTTAGGTAGAAAATCAAGTTCACTGTGAATTTCAAAGTGGTTGCTCCCTCAAAGGACTATACATTTGGCTTCTTGTCATGGAAGAATACAAGATCACAAGTGGCTGGTACTTTAATTGTCCAGTGCACTTGCGAACCTTCGGTTGATCTAGTAACAATGCCTGCAAATATTTGCATTAGTTTAGAATCTTTATAAATTGTGACCCCTATATGCACTAGAACAACATTCATGTTGAAATCTTAATGCAAACTACACTTATATAATTGGAATAGGAAGCACAAACAACAAAATATGAAGTTAAAAAAATGATATATCAATGCCCATAATTTCTCTCAAGTCTTAACTCTTAATTTAATAAATGTTATGCCCTTTGCCAGTAAACATTTGATAAGACACTTGGCTAATCTCGTTTTGATCAACACTGTAAACTACAAGATAATTGCAGCTCAAACACGGTCGTAGCGGAAATGATCTACGACATAATTGTAATTCTCCTAGAAAAATTGCGCAATTATAGCCTAGCCTAATCTAAAGACAAGAGGATTCATAAGCTTTTGTTATACTTATGCCTAGCCGTATTTTGATAACAGATTAGCATAGAATAGATTCGCTTGCTTTTCTCACCTTAGCAAACGCAAATCCGTCGAATTTAGGTATAATATGGTACCTTGACTACAGATGTAGCACACGCATGAAATTCAAATTCTATGCATCCCAAAAGCCATCATATGCTACAATTTTCATGAATGATACTGGGTCACTGTCCATTCCTCGGGTTAATTTTGACCGTAAACTTTGTACTCCACCAAACTCCAGGTCCATTATCCAAGGCCCAAAAAAAAAAGAGAGGAGATTTTAAGAATCTATTATGACTAAAGACAATAGGATCAAAGTCTATCTGCGTCACAAGTGAATAATGATAAAAGGGTTCAACATACACTTATAAGACTTTTCTAATTTCTACAAATGTAATTTTTGATCCATCAATATCTAAAGAACTATACAAAACATGGGGAGAATGACTTCTGTTTTACGCATTATATAACAATAAATAGGTTCCTCCATCAGAAGATGAAAAGACATCTGCAGGTGAAGGTTCTAGATAATTGCAATTTGTAAACCCTAGGACTGCATCTCTGAAGGATCCACAAGGCCTTCCAACACAACAAGCTGATCCAACAGTGCAAGCTTCTCGTCTTCAAGGGTCTTTACCTCATCTTCAACCTCTCTTAGCTCTTTCCCTAATGCAAAGCTCTCATCTTCCAGCAATAGATACTTTCGTCTCAATGCTCGGTACTCATTTCCAGCTGTAGAGGAGTCTGGCAGTGAATCTGAGTTTGACCCCTCTGGTCTCTGAAAAGGGATTGACATTTCAGTCATCAAGTTTCTCTTGGAAACCTTGTGTCCTGATTTCAGTGGCAGTGGTGCCTGTACTTCTTCCTTGACATTATTCCCTTGTAACTGAAATAATGAAATTCTCTGGGTTGAGCTTTTCTTCTTTCGTGATTTAGGCTTCAAGATTTCCTCTTGCACAGGAATCCTTGGATCTTGCATTTCTGACCAATAGTTACTACAAATCGAGAGAAAACAAAATAAATAAACAAATAAATAAATAAGAACACATATACCCTGAAGTTAGTTGAGCAAAAGCAACACATGAAAAGAGTCTGTAAAGTTAACACAGAATATGCTTCATGCTAATCACTTGCTTCGGCTTATTAGTATAAAAAATGATAATGGATGTCACTGCATGAATCATGATCCTCAACTGCTAAGATGAATTAGAACAAATAATTACTTAAACCGTTGACCAATTACAAGGGAAGGATAGAGTGTTGATTACTTGATTTATACCTAGGGTCCAGGGCATTATCTTAAGATAAACAAAATGCTCAGTTACATATTACTAAGGATGAAATGAGAAAAAGAGAGTAAATTGCATACAATGAAAAAATTCTTCGGATCTCTTCCAAAAGCAATACTATACAAGACTGCACAACAAGACAACTAATAACTAGATTAAATCAAGAAATTTGAAGATTTAAGATATAGTCAGTTGATGTAACTTCTTAATAGGACAACAAAGTTGATGCAATATATTTCTTTTACAAATCAAATTTATAGTTTATTTTATATTTAAGATGTTAATGAATAGATAGTGGGTATTATGTCATTATATTACTAAAAAATAATTTCCATTAACAACAAGTAACTGCAAGAGGTCTTCTAATTATCATCTCCTCACAGTAATTTGTACATTGGCATTGTGGTCCAAAACAGTGAACCATATCTTGAAGACTACCACTGTCTCACTTATACATAACAATAGCAGTGACCGATAGCCACAGAAAGCAAAGTGTTATACTGAAGCCAAACTCATCAATAAATGACTAACCTGTGATCATGTACAAAGCAAAGGGTGCAATTACAAAAGGGTAATAGCTATTTCATATATTGTAAGGGTACATGATCAAAGTGTACATTAAAACTATCACAATCTCATGATACATGATCCAATTCATAGTTTCTCCTCAGAGACATGACAATTTATGAGTTTGAACAGCAGTGACCGATAATACCCATGGCAGATAAATAGACGCGAAAGAAAGCAGTTCAAACGCTAATAACTAACACAACAGTACTGCTATAAGATAAATGCTAAACCAATGCCTCTTGCCCATTACTTGAAAATAGCGACAAAGGATTTTCATTTTTTATTTTTCTCTTTTTCTTTTTAGCAGGGTTTGTTTCCGGAACAATATTACTATTTGCTCAGCTTTCTTTTGCTTACAATAGCCAAATGAAATTTAAATGCATCTGAATTTAAAATCTGACCTAAAAAAAATGAAATAGGGGATACAAGATCTGTGCCGAAATCAAAGGCAAATCAAATCATCCAAGTTGGATCAAGTAGGAGATTGAAAGAAAAACACAGTAACATAATCATTAAATTAACAGTCTTGGGAGGAAACGACGGCCAGATTCGAGTTAAACAAGGAATGAAAATTTTATATTGACACGCACTGAACAGATCAACCTCAGGAATCCAAGATGTGGCTTACCAGGAAGAAGAAGACGAGAAGCGAAGTGCAGATCTGAGGCGCGGCTGGCAGAAGTCCGAGCGGTGGCTGACCTGCGGCGGGGCGACTGGACGAATAAGGGAAAAAGGTAGCCGACGGGCGCCGATGGGATGGGAAAATAGCGGAACGCAATCTGCGAATAGAAGAGTACGATACGGTTGGAATGGGAATTATTTGAAACAAGTTATATGTCCACGGGGCTTTTATATATATATATATATATATATATATATTACTTCATTCTTTTATATAAGAATAAAAATTAATTTATAAAAATTTAAAAATTGACTAAAAGTAAATTTTTTTAATTATTTTTTAAGAATATTCTTATTTAATATGAGTACTTTCTCTTTAAAATTAATGACAACTGTTACTTATAATTTAAAAACTCATTTAATAAAGAATATAATTGAAATATTATAATTAATATACTAAATATTAATGGTTTATTTTTTATATTTCAAACTAAATAAAATCCTAAAAAAATTTCTTATACATAAGATCGGAAGTAGTGTGAGAATAAATATGAAATTATTTTTAAGTGGTAAGAAAGCAAAAATAAAAGATAAAGAAAAAGCAATTTATAATTAAATAAGATACCAAATAATTTTGTAATTTAACAATCATTATAAGAGCTTTTAATTATTCATTTTGCATTTAATTTGTACATTGAACTTTTTTTAAAACAATGTTTGCAAGAGAAGCTCCAGAAATTAAATGAAAAAAATAATCAAAACTACTGATAAGTTAGAGCAGTAAATCAAGGAAAAAAATCCAAAAAAAAAAGTTGTCAAGGGTCTTGAAATGTTTTATGGTTTAGGTGTCGCTAAATGAATTGATTAATTTATAACATGCCTATGGTTCATTTTCAAAATAATTTGTTTAATAAAAAAAAAAGAGTTGAGATTACCAAGTCAAAATTTATTTTCAAGATAAGGAACGTTGAACCCAACAAAAATTATGATCAAAGCAATGGGTAAATCTTATATATCTATAGATACCATTCTTGGTCTCGACCTTGGATCAGTACACATTCGATTCCATTTCTCTTTTTTCAAATCATTCCATTTCTGGAGGTCTTCTTTTGAAAGACATAGTTTAGGAGTTCTCAAGAAATCTGAATATTCCTAGACACACTCTAGAGTGAGAGAAGGACAAACTTGATCTAACACCTTCCTTTTCTCAAGAGTTATATAAGAAATACAATTTAAACAGAAATAATCAGAAGTGTGATTTTCACACTTATCCCATAATCTTCCTGGGACAGGTTTAATTCGTTGTTTTCTTAAAGCAAAATATTCAATTCGAATGTTCCAATTAGAATCATCGAAATCCTTATCCAGGTATGCTTGCGTTAATAGCCACACTCTCTCTTTTGGGCTTTCATGCATTGACTTGTTAGGATTCAGGATTCTTTTGATTTTCTTAGAAACCCTTTTCAACAGAGAATTCATAGACAATGAGATTATTTCTTTTTAGACAATATTTCTTTAACACTTTCTGATACACAAGATTCTCAATGAAGGAAAGTGTAAAGCATACTGATGTTGGGCAAGATAATCGTAAGAGATTTACTAATAAAAGATTTTAGAAGATAAAGAAACTTAGAATGAGGACATGAGGAAACTAAAGTGTTTATTCAAACTATGTGTACAAGGGGTTTTAAGACTTAAAGAAGTGTTATCCTCCTTTATAAAGACTGACGTTTCTTATAGATGAAGCTCAGGGTACAAACAAACTGCTTTTTCAGTAATGGCAAACAAACTTTTTTACAAAGTTGCTTTTACAGGAAGAAAGGCAAAAGTAAAGCTACTCACATGCTAAAAAGAAACACACATAATTATACAATAGGACAAAAGATATGCTGGCAAGGATAAGTTTTAGGATAAACTTTATCTTTTCTTTATGAGCTCATGTGAGGGTGATAGGTTCAGGTCTTTATCAGAGTCAGTAGCATCAGGGTCATCTTTTGGTGATTTCTTAAAACAAGTGGCGAACCATTCTTCAAACTCTCTAAGAGTAATACGCTTGTACAAGTCCTGAGAGTCTTGCATAAGAATATCAGGAGGTGCCTGCATAGATGAAGAGGAAGCTCCCTTATCTTGTGAACTTGTTCCTATGAGAAAGTTAACCATCTGAGCTGGAGTCCATATTTTTATGTTGTGAAAATTCAATTCCAGAAATCGAGGTTCTCCAAGGATGAATTCTCTAGGATAAGGGCCCAATGATATGTATGTAAAATATGAACTGATTATCTTTATAATTATTAATTTCACATAAAAATATTTTAAGGCTTTTAATGCATCAGAGGATTGTTTTAACCAGTCCAGGAATGTGTTTCATTCATAAGCATAATTCCTTATGAGGAGCATCTTTTGGTTTTTGACCCAATATGGACAATGGAGGATGAAGATACTCAATACCTGTTTATTTGCTGTAGGATTTTTTCAAAGATTATGCAGCTGAATGAGCCAATTGAGTTCATTGCGCTACCATGGTAGTAGGAAAACCATTCACGTAGGGTCCATAGATTAGAATCTCTATTCTCCAAGGTAGTGAGGTGTTGAAAGATTAATAGTGGAGAAAATGCGATGGCTTCAGAGTAGAGAGCAGTTAATGCCCACAGATACTAAAGAGCATCATCTATCACATGGTCAATGATTCTAACAGGATCAGGAATGGAGTCTGGATGAGATTAAAGGCAAGAGGTATAGAACAAGGATTGCTGAGATACCTATGGAGGTAGTACAACAAGAATTTTTAGGCAAGTTGTTGGACTTCAACAAGGGTGGTTGGCCATTGTTTTTTAAGGAGAAAAATCTTTTTTGGGTTGAGGAGAAGAATAGTGGATAATACATCTAGATATTCGATGAGCTATGTGTATGAGAGGAACAAGTTTGGCTGGAGTAATAAGACTTAGGGTTTTTAGTGGTATGGAAAGGAAGTCTGCTAGGATATTGTCGCGTCCTTTGATATATTCTACTCTGAATTTATAGTCGAAAAACTAATTTTTCCAGCGCAACAATTGCTTATTTGATAGAACTTTTTTATTAGACTCTAAAATCTTAGGGAAAGAAAAGTTATCAATCTGCACAGTAAATTCATGTGGACACAGATAAAAGTTGAACTTCTCAATCCCTCTTTTGACAGCAAGAATCTCTTTATAGACTATATGATAATATTTTTTAGAGTCTTTAAATTGTCCGCTAATGTTGCCATAGTAATATTTCTTTCCATAAATTTTTTCAAGTAAGACAGTGCCCCAAAATTCTTCACTAGTGTCTGTCTGGAGGATAATTTTACCCTTATCAGGAATCTTTAAAGATAAAGGTATTTGAGAGACTCTTTTGAGATGTCGCACTACTGCTGTTTGTGCAAGTCCCCAAGGGGGAGGGTCTTTTTTGAAGAGCTTGGACAGTTAGCTTGTGTGATTGGACACTTTTGGAATAAAGTCTTTGATAAAGTTAATCACATCGAGGAATTGTTGAATTTCTTTTATGGAAAAATCTTTATCTGAAAAAGTGAGTAATTCTTGAGCTATGTGTAGGCTTGGTTGGTAATGTCCCTAAAATATGTGCATTCCAAAAAATTTTATTTGGGCTTGACCCATTTGATTCTTTTTATATGAAAGCATTATTCCATGTTATTGCACAAGGCCTAAAAATTGTTGGAGGAGCTGTCTGTGATCTGCTTCATTTTTGGAGTAAAGCATAATATCATCAATGTAGACAAGTATGCTATGGAAGATGGGTTTGAAAATTCTAGTCATGGCCTTTTGAAATAAGGAATGGGCAACCTTTAAACTGAATGACATTATGATCCATTGGTAATAGGCATTAGGGATACAAAAAGCTGTCTTATATCTTTTTGTTGGATCAATTCCAAGTTGTCAGAAGCCTAGTTTGAGATCAAACTTTGAGAAGACCTTGATTTCTTTTAACAGGCTGAGTTAAGATCTGATCTTGAGCAATGAAAATTTATTGTCTTGTAAAAACATGTTGAAAGGTTTATAGTCGATGACTAATATCTTTTTGTCATGTTTTTGTTCAACACGTTTTTCTATATAAAAGGCTTGGCATGCCGAGTCAGACTTTATTGGTTCAATTATTCCTTGTTGAAGGAGGGCTGCACATTCTTCTCTAACAAGTTTCAAATAATTAAGATTCATATGAAGATGAATTGCCTTTATAAGATTGATATCTTCATTTCTTTTAAATGGAAGCTGGATGAAGAATTCCTTATTTTTTCAGAGAGGAGAAGAATGAGTAAAATGATCATGCGACTCTAAACAATATGGTATAAATTGATCACGGAGGTTTTCATAACTAGCAGAAACATTAGAAAGCTCAAACACATTAGAGATGGTAGTGTAAGGCTTAAACTGTTGTTTGAACTGAATTCATTGAGGAAGGATTTGAAGTTTCTTGGCGTGATAATAAATGCCTATTCCAACGAGAATATCTTTATCTAGAATACTACTACCAAGTACTTTAGTTCAAACAATACAATTGAGAAAAATTCTAATACCAATTCTTTTCTTGGTAATAAGATCAATTTTAAAGATTTTTTCATTAGCTGCATTGAAGTATTTAGAATTAGTAGTCCATGCCTGTAGAGGAAGGACTGTAGGATTTATAAAATTTTTCGAGGCGCCAGTATCCATATAAACGATAACTAGAATAGGCGTATAATACTTGCTTTGTAGAATCTGCATCTGAACATAAGGCATTGGTGGCTCTTTCTGTTTTACTTGATCGCATGGTTGCATAGAGTAACAATAATGGATGTAGGTGTCAGAATGATCTGAAGAGTCTGAATCAAAAAATTCTGAATCCAAAAGTTGAAAGCCAAGCAAGGCAAAAATAGTGTTGCTATTAGCATTTTCTTGTTTAGAAAAGAGTTTTTCAATTTCTTGATCATTAACAAAAGGAATGCTAGCCTAAACTTGTTGAAAGAGTTTTACATCTTTCTTTGTTTTATTAGGACATTGTTTAACAAAATGCCCCTTTTTTTCACAAATGTAACAGTGATCTTTTTTGCCATATTGTGTTAATCTCCTTCTAAAAAACCTGATTGGTTTTTTGTGTCTCTTTTTCCTGTAAGGCCTATGGGACTTGTAAGGCTTGTAAGGCCTAATGTAAGCATGCTTGTAATGAGATTTCTTCTTTGTAAGACATAAGCATCTAGACTTGTCTTTGCATTTAATTTGCAGATGAGACTTTTTGCAAACCTTTTGTAGGGCCAATTTTTCATCCATCATAGAATCAAACATCTTGTGCTGATCATATAACTTTTCAAGAGTAGCTAAAGGTCAATTGGTAAATTTCTCCAAGTGAAATGCCATTCATATCTCTTCAGAGGGATTAAATAGCTCTCAAGAATTTTGATTGCAATTCTTCTGGTAAGAAGGCAATGAATGTATATCATAAATTGACATCATTAAAGTCATTAAGAAGATAATATCTTTCTACCATTCTTTTATGATGAAAATCAAGATCCTTTTTCTTCAAAGAGCAATAGCGCATCTGAAAGTATTATCGACATTTTTGTTTGTCAACAAGATGGAAATCTCCAAGGAAGTCCTTATGAAGGAAACCAAGGAGGTCATTTGCACTACCAGTTGTGATGTAGAAACGTTGCCTATACTCCCTTAGGCTTTGAAACTATTCTCAGAGAGTGCTAGTGAACCGGGTGGTAAATTCTATAAGGAATTCTTTAAGATTAGAATTTAGACGGGTTATTTGGAGATCAATCCATGCTGAAATTCATGCAACTTGTCTCTCTATTTATCAAGAGGAGTTACATCAAAGGTAAACTATTGTCCAGAAGGAGGACAAGCTTGGTTTTGAGCATGGTCTGGCAAAGTTGTATGATATGGTTGGTACTCAGCATGATGATATGGTTGGTATCAACATGATCGTCATGTTCAACATTGGACTCATCATATTCTTTAACATAAGTGGTATTCACCATTCAAGAAGTTGGATACTGTACAAGTTTATCATCCTTAGAACTGAAAGGTTCTATACCAATAATTTAAGACTAATCAGAATCTGAATCAGAATGATAGGGAATTATTGATGATGATAAAGCAATTGTCCCTGAAGGCTTAGCAAATTTAGTTTGAACTTGTTTATTTTTCTGGGAATGATCAAGGTGAGAAGATTGGGTATCTTTTAGGGAAGAAGGTAGAGTATAGACCTATAAAGATTTTACAGGAGGATGTTCTGGAGGTTTGGTCCAGGAAGGGGAGACTTCATGCTGTGAAAGAAAATGAGGTGGTCTTTGAGGAAGATGAATGTTTCTAGGTTGAGGTTGTTTAGGTTGAAACTGTCAAAGTTGTGCTGGACTAAGATAGTCTTCTTTCTTTCTGCAGATTTCATAGTTCATTTTAAAGTATTTGGAATAATCAGCTTCTTGGGGGTAAGGTGAGTATGGAGGCGTAAGATATGGATTGTAAGATGGCATGAAAGGTAAAGGTAAATGTTCATATATACTCCTAAATTGATCTCTAGCTATGTCATTTTCTATCTGATCAATCTGGGATTTTACTCTGCGGAGTTCTTATTCCTTCTGAGTAAATGCAGGACCCATATATCCATGGGTGACAAAATTTTTAAGTTTTGCATCTAGAGAGGTCACCTGCTACTGAAAGTGATCATACAATTCTTGGACATGTGTAGAAAGCCCATTAATGTAGGAATTGGTATGAGCCATTTGATTGGAAATGGTGTTAAGACGAGAGTCAATCCTTTGAAGAACTTTGTTATGTGCTGTAACATTATATGTATGCCAGTTGAGGACTTCTTTAACTTAAGAAACAGGTCTCATATTACCACTAGAAGAGACTTCTGTAGGTACTAAGAATGGCTTATATGTAACATTTGTTTCAGGATTAGCTTTTCTTTCGATAACAGAGAATTTAGAGTCATAGATTTTTGATGTAGAGGAGGAAAACATCATACAGGGAACAAGCTGAGGCTATATTTGTATGGGTATAATTGGTTCAGGTTCTGGAGGTGGAGAAGGAAGAAGATCTTCATGACTTAATTTTTTAAGTAAATTATAAAAATTTTCTGGTCTTACCCTTGGAGATTTAATGCCAACCCATCTAAGCTTTGGTGAGTGGTCATCATCATTATTTGAGCTAAAATTAGGCTTATAGTGAGAATAATAGCCAGATTTCTAAGATGGTTTAGATGGCGTTTTCTTCTAATATGTAGCACAAGAATCACGAGGTCACCATTTATTGTCTTCTGGTCCTTCCCAATTTTCTAGGTCATAACATCTATAGTCAGGGTCACATATGGGTAGATCACAATCCTAAAGGAAGTGTCCATTAATCTTTGCAACATATGAGTAAAACTCATATGGATGAAATCCATAAATGGGAATTAGACCATTTTTCTATTTCTAGGTGACAACAGGAGTAACCGTCATAGAATGATTAAGCAACCTTGAAGTATAAAAGGTAGTTTCTTCAAATCCAGGTCTCTTGAAGGTAGATCTGACAGTTTCATCAAAAAGTTTCTTAAGGATAGGGGAACTAAAAGTATGGAAAGTCTTCTGTCCACCATAAAACTTTTTTTCATAATTTGTAACCCATTCAAGAGGTATAAGTCGAAGCAGATCTTCTTTAGAGATCTGCTTGGAAATTTTGATGATAGTTATATCATCTAGTCTATTAGAAATCGTGTAAAGAATATCATCTGTGATGTTTTGAAAATGGAGGCTAACTGAATGATTTTGAACATGATAGATCATCTGGTGATGGAGGATTGCTAGAACAGCATCTACAACTTGTTCAACACCAATGATATGAACTTGCACCTTTAATCTGATTGGAAGAGGAGGATCTGATAATTTGATGTTGAAATTAAGGATAGTTGTTAAGATCACACTTCTACCATTTAAAGTGACAAGAGTAACTCCAATCAAAGAATTTTAAAAGGAGGTATATGAAGTATTCAGGAGGGAAACATAAGCTGTAGCCACAATCCCTTTTCTTCCATGAAGGGTGAGGACTAATTTGATAACCCTAAGATGGAGATCGTTATAACCTTGACGAATCCAGTGGAAAATGAAACTGGTGGAGATTTCCAAAGTAACATAATATTAAGCTTGGGTAAACTGAAGCCCACACTGATCAAGTTTAGTACTTTGGACAATTTCTTTAATAGGAAATTTTTTTGAAAAAAGTAGGTTACAGATGAATCTGGTAAAAGAACGATTCTGGTGATAGAGTTGGTAAGGATTAAGAAGAGGGGTAATGGATTCTTCTAGATGAGATTCTTCAGGGATATGAGTGATTTCTATAAGGTTATCTATTTTATTAGAAGCATGGGATATACAAGAAGAAGGGATAGATCTAGGTAAAGAAAGAGAGGAAGAAAGACGAACAAATTCTTCTGAATCAACAGTAGCATATATAGTAGACATAGTGTTTGGAAGTGATTTTCTTACTCTCTTTTACTAGCAAATCCAATTCGATTATTTTACGAATGTGAAGGCTCTAATACCATTCTGGTCCCGACCTTGGATCGGTACACATTCGATTCTATCTCTCTTTCTTTAGATCATTCCACATTCTTGGTCCCAACCTTGGATCCTGTGTATCGGAAAGTGTTGAAGAAATATTGTCTAAAAAGAAATAATCTCCTTATCTATGAATTCTCTATTGAAAAGGGTTTTCAAGAAAATCAAAAGAATCCTGAATCTTAACAGGCTAGTGCATGAAAGCCCATAAGAGAGAGAGTGTGGCTATTAGCATAAGCATACCTGGATAAGGATTTTAATGATTCTAATTGGAACACTCGAATTGAATATTTTGCTTTAAGAAGACAAGGAATTGAACCTATCTCAAGAAGATAATGGGATAAGTGTGAAAACCACACTCCTGATTATTTCTATTTAGATTGTTTTCTTATACAACTCCTGAGGAAAGGAAGGCATTATATCAATTTTATCCTCCTCTCACTCTAGAGTATGTCCAGGAATACTCAGATTTTCTAAGAACTCCTAAACTGTGTCTCTCAAAAGAAGATTTTTAAAAATGGAATGATCTGAAGAAAGAAAGATGGAATCAAAAGTGTACTGATCCAAGGTCAAGATCAGAAATAGTATTAGAGCCTTCACATTCATAAAATAATCAGATTAGATTTGCTAGTAAAAGAGAGTTAGAAGATCACTTCTAAACACTATATCTACTATATCTTTTACTATTGATTCAGAAGAACCTGTTCGTCTTTCTTCTTTCTTTTCTTTACCTAGATCTATCCATTCTTTTTGTATATCCCATGCCTCTAATAAAATAGATAACCTTGTATAAATCACTCATATCCCTGAAGAATCTTGTCTAAAAAAATTCATTACTCCTCTTCTTAATCCTTACCAACTCTATCATTAGAATCGTTCTTTTACCAGATTCATCCGCAACCTACTTTTTCCAAAAAATCCTCTTGTTAAAAAAATTGTCCAAGATACTAAACTTGATCAATGTGGGTTTCAGTCTACCCAAACTAAACAATATGTTACTTTGAAAATCCCCACTAGTTTCATTTCTTACTGGATCCATCAAGGTTATACCCATCTTTATTTAGGGCTATTAGATTAATCTTCACTCTTCATGGAAGAAAAAGGATTGCGGCTGTAGCTCATATTTCCCTTCTGGATACTTCATATACCTCCTTTCAAAATGCTTTGATTGGAGCTGCTCTTGTCACTTTAGATGGTGGAAGTGTGATCTTAACAATTATCCCCAATTTCAACATCAACTAATAACATCTTACTATACCAACCAGATTAAAGGTGCAAGTGCAAATCATTGGTGCTGAACAAGTTGCAAATGCGATTTTAGTAACCCTTTACCACCAGATGATCTATCATTTTCAGAATCATTCAGTTGACCTTCATTTTTAGAACACCATAGATGATGTTCTTTACATAGTTTCTGATAGACCAAATAATACAACTATCATCCAGATTCCTAAGCAAATCCCTAGAGAAGACTTATTTCAACTTATGCCTCTTGAATGGGTTACAAATTATGAAAAAGAGTTCCATAGTGGACTGAAGACTTTCCATAATACTTATTTCAACTTATGCCTCTTCTACTTCAAGGTTGCTTAATCATTCTATAATAGTTACTCTTATTGTCACCCAGAAACAGAAAAAAAGGTCTAATTTTTATTTATGGATTTTATCCAGATAGGTCTTACTTATATGTTGCAAAGATTAATAGACACTTCCTCTGGGATTGTGATCAATCCATGTATGACCTTGACTGTGGATGTTATGACCTAGAAAACTGGGAAGGACCAAAAGATAATGAATGGCGACCTCGTGATTCCTGTGCTACATACTGGAAGAAAACGTTATTCAAACCATTTTAAAAATCTAGCCATTGTTCTCACTATAAGCCTAATTCTAGCTTAAATGATGATGATGACCACCCACCAAAGCCTAGATGGATTGGCATTAAATCTCCAAAGCCAAAGCCAGAAACTTTTTATGATTTACTTAAGGAATTATGTCATGAAGATCTTCTTCCTTCTTCACCTCCAGAACCTGAACCAATTATCCCAATACAGATACAGCCTTAACCTGTTTCTTATATGATGTTTCCCTTCTTTGCATAAAAAATCTATGACTCTGAATTTCCTGTTATAGAAAGAAGAACTAATCCTAAAATAAATGTTACATATAAATCGTTCTTAGTACCTACAGAAGTCTCTCCTAGTGGTAACATGAGACCTGTTTCTTAAGCTGAAGAAGTCCTCAACTAGCATACACATAATGCTACAACATATAACAAAGTTCTTCAAAGGATTGACTCTCATCTTGAGAATCTTTCCAATCAAACAGTTCATACCAATTATATTAGGATCTTTCTCAATTGTATTGTTTAAACCAAAGTAGTAGTAGTATTCCAGACAAAGATATTCTCATTGGAATGGGCATTTATTATTACGCTAAGAAACTTCAAATCCTTCCTCAAGGAATTTAGTTTAAATAACAGTTTAAACCTTACACTACCATCTCTAAGGTGTTTGAGCTTTCTAATGTTCCTGCTAGTTATGAAGACCTCTGTGATCAATTTATACCATATTGTCCAGAGTTGCATGATTATTTTACTCATCCTTCTCTTCTTTGGAAAAATAAAGATTTCTTCATTCAGCTTTCATTTTAAAAAAATGAAAATATCAATCCCATAAAGGTAACTCATTCTAGTATGAATCTTGATGATTTGAAACTTGCTAGAGAAGAATGTGTAGCCCTCATTCAACAAGGATTAATTGAACTAACAAAGTCTGACTGGGCTTACCAAGTATTTTACGTAGAGGTGTGCAAATTATCCCGACTCGATGCACAATCGGGCCGGGACGAGTTGGAAAAATTAAAAAAAAAAGTAAAATAAGGTCAAGTCGAGATAGTACTTCAAATCAGAACGGGATTCAGGATAACCTTTTTGCCCTATCTGGCTTGGCTCAATGTCTTTATATATATATATATATATATATATATATTTATATATGTAAAGATAAAGACTAAATTAAAAAAAAAATCTTTTTTTAAAGGTCCTTTTATAATTTTAGCCAAAATTTTTTAAATATATTTTATAAATTATAAATAAGTAAAAGGGTCAAAATTTATATTAGAACTTTTCTAAATATAATTATCGCATTCATGAAAAAAAATAAAAAAAATACATATTTTTTTTAAATTTAACTATTATATTTGTATATTTTTTCCCCTGAGTTCATTTTTTTCACATTCATTGCATAAATTTAAAAAAAATATATTTAAAAAATAGTTATATATCCAAAATAATTGAGCAAATATAAAAATATAAATTTTAAAAATTTAAAAATTTTTTATTAAAAAAAAGAAATTTGGCATTGAAATTGGGTCGGGACTATGGTTGAAGCAAATCTTGACTTATCCCGACCTGTGCCCACCTTTACTTTTATGTAGAAAAACGTGACAAAATGAAATTAATTATTGACTATAAACCTCTCAACATATTTTTACAAGACAATAAATTTTCACTGCCCAAAATCAGATCTTAGCTCAGCCTATTAAAAGAAGCCAAGGTTTTCTCAAAGTTTGATCTCAAAGTAGATTTCTAGCAACTTGGAATTGATCCAACAGAAATATACAAGATAGCCTTTTGTATTCCTATTGTCCAATACCAATGGACCGTAATGCCATTCGGTTTAAAGGTTGCCCCTTCCTTATTTCAAAGGGCTATGACTAAGATCTTTGAACCCATCCTTCACAGCATATTTGTTTACATTGATGATATCTGCTTTACTCCAAAAATGAAGCAAATCATAGACAGCTCCTTTAACAATTTTTAGGCCTTGTACAACAACATGGAATAATACTTTCATCTAAAAAGAGTCAGTTAGGCCAAGCCCAAATAGGGTTTCTTGGAATGCATATTTTTAAGGGACATTACCAATCAGGCCCACACATAGTCCAAGAATTACTCACTTTTCCAGACAAAGATCTCTCCATAAAAGAAATTCAACAGTTTCTCAGTGCAATTAACTTTATTAAAGGCTTTATTCCAAAAGTATCCAATCACACAAGTCAGCTATCCAAACTCCTAAAAAAGGACCCTCCCCCTTTGGGACCTACACAAATAGCAGCAGTGTGACACCTCAAAAGAGTCTCTCAAATGCCTTTACCTTTAAAGATTCCTGATAAGGGTAAAATTATCCTCCAGATAGACGCCAGTAAAGAATTTTGGGATGCTGTCTTACTTGAAGAGATTGATGAAAGCAAATATTACTTTGGTCATACTAGCAGACAATTTAAAAACTCTGAAAAATATTATGCAGTCTACAAAAAGATTCTTACTGTCAAAAGAGAGATCAAGAAGTTCAACTTTTATCTGTGTGCACATGAATTTACTGTGCAGATGGATAACTCTTCTTTCCCTAAGATTTTAGAGTCTAATAAAAAAGTTATACCGAATAAATAATTGTTACACTGAAAAGACTGATTTTCTTGCTATAAATTCACCGTAAAACACATCAAAGGATGCCACAACATCCTAACAGACTTCCTTTCCAGACCACCAAAAAGCCTAAGCCTTATTACTCCAGTCAAATTTGTTCCTCTCATACATATAGCTTATCCAATCCCTGGATGTATTATCCACTATCCTTCTCCTTAACTCAAAAAAGATTTTCCTCCTGAAGAACAGAGGCCAACCACTCCTGCTGAAGTTCAACAACTTGCCCAAAAATCTTTGTTCTACTACCTCCATAAGTATCTTAGCAATGCTCCACCAAATGCTATACCTCCCACTTTTAACCTCATCCAGACTCCATTCCTGATCCCGTTCAGAATCACTGCCTATGTGACAAATGATACTCTTTGGTATCTGTGGGCATTACTGCTCTCTACTCTAGAGCCATTGCATTACCTCTACTATTAATCTTTCAACACCTCACTACCTCAGAGAATAGGAATTCCAATATGTGAACCCTACTTGAATGGTTTTTCCTACTGCCATGGTGGCACAATGAACTTAATCGACTCATCCAGCTGCATAATCTTTGAAAAACCTTACAGCAAATAAATAAGTGTCGAGTACCTTCATCCTCCATCATCCATATTAGATCAATAACCAAAATATGCTCCTCACAAGGAATCATGCTTATGAATGGAACATTTCTAGACTTGCCAAAACAATCCTCTGGTGTATTAAAAGCCTTAAAAATTTTTTTACAAGAAATTAATAATTATAAAAATCAGTTTATATTATGCACATCATTGGGCCCTTATCCTGGAGAATTCATCCCCGGAGAACTTCGATTTCCAAAATTGAATCTTCCCAACATAGAAATATAGACTCTAGCCCAGATGGTTTACTTTCTCATAGGAACAAGTTCACAAGACAAGGGAGCTTCCTCTTCATCTATGCAACTACCTCTTAATATTTCTTGTAAACATAGAAATATGGACTCCACCCCAGATGGTTAACTTTTTCAAAGGACCAAATTCACAAGACAAGGGAGCTTCCTTTTCATCTATACAACCACCACCTAATATTTCTATACAAGACTCTCAGGACCCATACGAACCTATTACTCTTAGAGAGTTTAAAGAATGGTTCGCCACTTATTTTAAGAAATCACCAAAAGACGACCCTAATGCTATTGACTCTGATGAAGACCCAAACCTGTTACCCTTACATGAGCCCATAAAAAAAGGATAAGCTGATCCTGAAGCTTGTCCTTGCCAGCACATCTTTTGTTCTATTGTATAATTATGTGTGTTTCTTTTCAGCATGTGAGTAGCTTTACTTTTGCCTTTCCGCCTGTAAAAGCAACTTTGTAAAAAAGCTTATCTGCCACTATTGAAAAAGCAATTTGTTTGTACTCTAAGGTTTCATCTATAAGACGCATTAGTATTTATAAGGGAGAACAACACTTCTCTAAGTCTTAGAACCCCTTGTACACATAGTTTAAATAAATACTTCAGTTTGCACATGTCTTCGTTTTAAGTTTCTTTATCTTCTAAAATTTTTTATCAGTAAATCTCTTACGATTATCTTGTCCAACATCAGTATGCTCTATACTTGCCTTCATTGAGGATCCTATGTATCAGAAAGTGTTGAGGAAATATTTTTCGAAAAGAAATAATCTCCTTGTCTATGAATTCTTTGTTGAAAAGGGTTTCCAAGAAAATCAAAAGAATTCTAGATCCTAACAGGCCAGCGCATGAAAGCCCAGAAGAGAGAGTATGACTGTTAGCGCAAACATACCTGGATAAGGATTCTGATGATTCTAATTGAAACACTCAAAAAATCACAATTTATTACCAAGGGCTACATTCTTCATGTTTGTGTTCTTGAATCATACATGAAATTGTTGTAATCCTATAAGGAATTTGAAATTTTATTTCAATAAATTTTAAAAAAGACAAAAAAATTTATGAATATATATTGATAGATTTTCATACGGTAGAAATCACTCATCAATCTAAAAGAAATTTTTTTTCCAAATTTGGATCAAAAAAGATTTACATAACAATCTTGAAAACAGTCACCCTATACAACAAAAAGATTTTTTGAAGAATACAATGGCCTCACTTCTTATAATTATCATGATTATAGATATGCATGGTACAATATCATTTATTACAAAAATTATAATAATTCTTGGTTTATCTTTTTTGATAAAGAATGTCCTAATAATTTTTTAAGATAATTTTTTAATTGATTCTCAATTTTTGGACCAATATAGCAAATTTTTTTACAGTCAGTTCTTGAGGATTATCAAGCCTTCAAAACAGCTATAGATTTTAAAGAAGAAAAAAAATCATTCTACTTCTTTTTCCATCTTTGAGTTCCTTAGATCATTAATTAGACTTTTATAGTAACCAATGGTATTGCCCTCTGTCCTACTCTAAACTACTTAGCACGAAGATTCAGAGTTAAATGGTAGAATAAATATTTAGAAGAATATACAAATGTTAATCAAGTTACTAACTGGTTACAGAAAATACAGTCAGAATCAGAAAAGTTCCAGATAATACTCCTTTCCTAGCACAAAGAAGCAAAATCCTTACAGATCTTTAAGTAATAATAGATCCTGAACAATTTGCAAAAAGTTTACAAGATTTCTCATCCCAAATGGTTATTTCTTCATATGTCAAATCCTTTACTTATGAAAACAAAGATGATGGTGATTTTCCAAAAAATGAAGATGATTGTTTCAGCTTAGATATTAAAGTGAAATTTAGCCATTAATGCTTTACAAAAGCATTCCTTTACAAATGCCCACATGAGATGTTGCCGACACCCAACTATAGGAATAATTCAACAAACATAATCATTAAAATGAAAAAGCTAAAGCTTGACAAGTACAGACAAAGCATGCAATTGAAATAATGAGATTCTTCAAAGTAACAAGAGGCTACAAACAAACTATCTTTTAAAAAGAAAATGAAATAAAAATTAAAGTAAAATGTAACTCAAATAAAATGCAAATAAAGGCCTTCATGTCTATAAAAGGCATAGTGCTGAAGGAGGAGGCATTCAAACATTTTGAAAGAAACTCTCTTATAAGCTATCCTTCAAAATACCTTCAACCCCTTTTCACATTCAAGTCTTCTTCTTTGCAATCAAGTCTGCAGTTACAATTCTAGTTGTAAGTTCAATTACAACAATAAAATTTTAATTTTATAGAAATTATTAAATTTATTTTTTCTCTTTCTCTCTCTCTCTCTCTCTTAGTCAGTCCTATGCGGACTACCGTCGCTTTGATTTCCTAGTCCTTGTTATTTATATTTCTTTCTTATTTTATCTTATTATATTTTGTTATAATTGGTATTGATTTTGTTATAATTGTTGGTTTTCTAGTCTTTGTTCTTTATATTTCTTTCTTATTTTACCTTATTATATTTTGTTCTAATTGGTTTCAAAGCCTATTGATGTTTATAATTGACAAAGTTATGTTATTATTTTTTCTTATTCAAAATCTATTTTCTTTTATTCTAGTGGAAAACATTGGTAGGCCTGATAGGCCGGACCCAACAGTATATATAAGTCCGTTGGAATAGCCTAGTGTTTCCGTTAAACTAGAATAAGAGAAGAAAGAATAAAATAAAGAAGATAAGGGCAATATAATGAATTTGGTTTAGAAGGATTTAGTTTCAGATAGTGGAAGTAACATTTATTAAAGCTTAAGTCAAAGAAGTTAGAATTCAACTAGTAACAAAGGAGAAAGTAGTATTACTATAGGAGAAACAGAGATAAAAGAAATAAAAAATGAACAAATATTAAATGAAGGAAAGATAACCACAAAAATTTTACAAGAATAGTTAACAAATTAGAGTATGCCAACTTTTAAGAAAAAAGAAATTTATAGAAAAGCCAATTTCGATTTTTCATATAAAACTCATACTATAGAAAGAAAAATAGGAATAACTAGTAATAAACAATTTATTTTCATGATCACTAGAGATGTTATAGAAAAATATAGGAAAAAATAGAATTAGATGCATTTAGGAATGATTCAAGTAGCGATTAAACCCTATTTTAGAATAGGTTTAAATAAACCTATTCTAGTATGCTTAAAAATAAAAGACAAACAAAAAATTTTGACGAATCTATGGTATGAATAATACAGTCAAATTTACATGTCGGACTAGTCTACTTTGACTGCTTTTCGAATTATATAATAAAATTAAACGATGTTAATGTCCGAAATGGATTAATAATGGAAATAAGATCTGATGATTCTTAGGAAAAGAAAACTACTTCTATACTTATTCAATATAAAATGACTTTCATTTCATTTTCTTTTTAAAAGATAATTGTTTGTAGCCTTATGTTATCTTGAAAAATCTCACTGTTTCAGCTGCATGTTTTGTCTGTACTTGTCAAGTTTTAGCTTTTTTATTTTAATGATTATGTCTGTTAAATTATTCCTATAACAAGGTGTTGACAACATCTCCTAAGAGCATATGTAAAGGAATGCTTTTGTAGAGCATTAATAGCTAAATTCCGCTTCAATATCTAAGTCGAAATAATCATCTTCATTTTCTGAAAAATCTTCCTTTTCATGAATAAAGGATTCGACATCTGAAGAAATAGCCATTTGAAACGAGAAATCTTAACCTTTTTGTAAATTATTTAAGATCCCTTATTGTTGAAAGATCTATAAGGATTTTGCTTCTTTGTGCTAGGAAATAAGCATTGTCTAGAACTCTTTTGATTCTAGCTGTATTTTTTTGTAACCAATTATTAACCTGATTAACATCTACATATTTCTATAAAATACTTATCCCACTATTTAACTCTGAATCTTCATGCTAAGTAGTTCAAAGTAGGATAGAGGGCAATACTATTGGTTACTGTAAAAGTCCAACTAATGATCCAAGGGATTTGAAGATTATACAAAAGAAATAGAATGATTTTTCTACTTTTTTAGAATCTGTAGCTGCTTTAAAGGCTTAATAACACTTAAGAACTAACTGTAGAAGAATTTGTTGTATTGGTTCAAAAACTGAAAACCAATCAAAAAATCATCTTGAAAAATCAATAGGATATTCTTTATCATAAAAGATAAACAAAAAATGATGATAATCTTTTTAATAAAGGGCATTGTACCACACATCCCTATAATAATGATAAATATAGGAAATGAAGCCATTGTATTCTTTAAAAAATCTTTTTGCTGTATAGGGTAACTATTTTTAAGATTGGTATGTAAAAACTTTTTTTATTCAAATTTGAAAAAATTCTTTTCCCTTAGATTGATGGATGATTTCTACCAAATGAGAATCTATCAATATATTCATAAAATCTTTTGTCTTTTTTAAAATTTGTTAGAATAAAATTTTAAATTCCTTTTATGAAATAATATGAGAAGGTGGCTGCAACGGTTTCCTGTATAGTGTTTTTACATTCTTTCTATTCAAGAACACAAACATGAAAAATGTAATCCTTGGTAATAAACTGTGATTTTTTATCTGTGGACAAATTCTGAGTTACTGTCTATTTGAAAATTTGGATTTTCTAAATTGGGGTTGGCTGTGAAGAAGAAGTGATATAGTCTGATGGCTTCATAGTTTTAACTGTATGTATTAACTATGAAGATTGTAACTGTATTCTTTTTCTTCTTCCACCACAGAAAGAAAATCCACTGCGAATAGAACTCATAAGGAAATGGATAGAGATTTTCCTTATAAAAATTCTTGAGTTAAAAAATTTGGTAAAGAATTATTTTTGCTTTTGATAAATTCAATATCAAAATCAAAGTGCCTGCCATCTAACAAAAATATGTTTTGAAACCAAAATTTTAACATGTTTTTGTAAAACCTCTTTTGCTTCTTTATAATCCACTTGTAGAAGAAATTTTTTATTTATCAAATTGTCTTGAAATTTAGAAATACATAAAATGATTGATAATATTTCTTTTTTAATAGTGGAATATTTCTGTTAGGTTTCTATTTAAATTCCTGAATGGTATCTAATTATTTGTTTTTGCTATCCAATTTTTTGCTTAAAAATTCTTCCATAACCTACTTGTAAAGCATTAATTTCCACTATCTTAAATGTTGCAAGATCAGAAATTCCTAAACAAGAAAAAATTTTCACCTGTAACTTGACTTCTTTTACTATATTGGTCATTTCTTCTGTCCATTCTAGGGGATTTTTCTGTGAACATCTAAATAAAGATCTTAATTTTATCCTAAAATTAGGCATAAAGTAGGACACATAATTTAGACACCCTAAAAATCTCTATAATTGATTCTTATCTTTAATTTCATCTAGAAACTTATTACTGAATTCTATGACTTTATTGGTAGGAGTGACTGATCTCCTATAAATTTTTATTTCTAAAAATTTTACTTTAACTTAGAAAAGTGTCATTTTGGTTGCAAAAATTACAAGTCCATTTCTTTTAACTATATCATAGAATTTTTCAAAATGTTAAAAGTATTGGTCAATTGAATTAGACAATACCAAAACATCATCTATATAAATTATGATAAATTTACTGTAAAAATTAAATTTACCATTCTTTATCTGTTGATATTCAGAAGGGGCATGTTTAAAACCAAAAGGCATAACATTCCATTCATAATGCTCAAAAGAAACTGCAAAAGCTGTTTTGTCTTTTTCTGCTATCTATATTTGATAATATCCTAATTTTATATCAAATTAAAAAAATATAGTTGCATAAGAAAGTCTTCCTATAAGATCTTTCCTATTTGGAATAGGATATCTAATCCATTCTAAAACTTTATTCAAAGGTTTATAATTTATTATTAAGCGAGGAGTTTCTCTTTTTATTTCTGCATGATTTTATATATAAAATATGAAGCAACTTTAAAGAGATTTGCTTGATCTTATCAACCTCTTATCTAATAATTGCTATATTTCTTTTTTTGCAATATTCTAACAATTCTTCATTCATATATATTGGTCTAGTTTTTGTAAAAATATTTTTGTCATTAAAATTTTCTTCATAAGATAATTCAACTACATGTTTTTTCCTATTCCAAAAAATAGTCGAATAATCTGCACAAATATTTCTCTTAAATTTTTTTTTTCTAACTTTTCAATTCTCTTTATTATGTTTTGAGGTTTGTATCTGTTTCTCTATTTTTCTATATTGTATTTCTTTTTGAAGAAAATTTATTTAATTTTTTTTTTCTTAATTCTATTTATCTTATAAATTGAATCTTCCTTTAACATTTTTATTTTTTTAGTTATAGGAGGTATTATCCATTTGAAACAAATTTCTTTTCCTACAACCTTAGTAATTATTCCTATAAGGGTTACCTTAAAGGGTATTATTTGTTGTAAAAAAAGTGTTCCTAATATAACTGGTTCATTAAGATCTCTTACTAATATAAAAATATTTTGAACCATATTCCTGTATTGCAAATATGAGGGTTAGATAATTTATACGGTATTTTTTATTTTGAATTATTGGATATAGATAAACTTTTTAATGTTTTTTCATAATATTTAGTAGCTATTAATTCTTCTTGAATGTAGTTTGAATTTACTCTAGAATCAATTAATACTACTAAATTTCATCGATATTCATTGTTTATGACCAAATTTATTTGACAATACCACTTTTGATATGTCATTTACATGATTCTCTGTAAGAATTTTTCTTGACTTATTTCCTTCACTATTTCTTCATTATTATCTTTCTTTTCATTATCACTTTCTTGTTCAATTTGAGTTTTTTCTTTTTCTTCTAACAAAGTCCTTATTTCTAATATTTCTAAATCTCTATATGTTGCTTTTTCTTTTAATGCTCATATTTTTTCTTTAATATTTTTTATTTCTCGCTGTAATTCCTTTATTCCTACAAGTTGTGGCTTTTGATTAAACTTACTTAATATTTCTTTCATAGTTATAGGAGAAGGTCATTCTCTTTGCCTCTCATCCAGTAACAACCGGGAAAAAGAAAAGAAAAGAAAAGAAAAGAAAAGAAAAGAAAAGCTGAAAAATGTTCGGAAGGTTGAAAATTTTCTAAGTCTGCTAGCTATAGCCTAGTTATAGTGAATGTACTTGTTTGCTATATCGAGAAATGGTCTAACTATAGCGAGAGTGCCTTCTCGTTATAGCGAAAATGCTTCTAGCTATAGCGAGTGCGGACATCCCATACAAAAACTAGGGCGTTGCTCGCCGTAGCGCGCGTTATAGAGAAAGCAGGGGTTTGAAACTGATATGTGCTTGCCGTAGTGAGGGTTATTCTTCGCTATAGCGAGGGTAAGTTTGAAAAAGCATGAAAAAAGAGAATTTGACTTCTTAAAGTGTCTAGATTTATTCTTTCTTTATAAACCGACTTAAGCTTTGACCAAGAGAGAGAAAAAGAGCTGTAGAGAGAGGGAGACCTAGGGAAGGAAGGAGAACAAGCAAAAAGGTAAGCAAGCTTGAGATTTCCATAGCTTTTCTTCTTAGCATGTTGTTCTTCTTTCTTTGCCCTCTCTTTCTATGGTTTTGGTAGTTGATTTGGGTTTGGTTCAGAAGAGGGAAAGAGGAAAACTACTCTTGAAGAAGGCTAGAACTCATGTATCTTCACTTTTTCTTCTTTACTTTCTTTTTGAGAGCTTGAGAAAGGAAGGAGAGTGAGTGAAATTCTAGAGAGAGAATCCCTAGTTTCTTACATGTGTAGTGGGGATTTGCTTCAATGAAGAGCCCCTTTAGCTTTATAAGTGTTCATTTGAGTTATGAGAGAATAATTTCATGCTCTTTGTTGTGCCTAGGCTCAAAGGAAGCAACTTCATCTAGTTGTGAGTGTGAAATCAAGAAGGAAGAAGAGAAATTGAAAGGGAAGGCTTATGTTAGTCGATAAGGTAGCTCTCTACTCTTTCTTGTTGCATTCTTGGATGTGTAATAGTCATTGTATGCTTGTGTATGTGCTTGTATGATGAGACATGTCATTTGATATTGCCTTAATGCATTAGTACCAATATGCTTATGATATGGATTGTGACAATTGCTCGGGTGAGGTGGTGCCGAAAGTCTCTTGAGATGGGTGAGATAGAGCCAAAAGTCTCTAAACCAAGGGTGAGGCCAATCCAAAAGTCCCAAAAACTCGGGTGAGGCTAGACCAAAAGTCCCTAGAGCTTATGCTTGGCAATGTTATGATATTCATGTCATGGAAAACATGTGTTGTGTAATTATGAATGGTTTGCATGCTTTGACTTGTTTACATGCCTTGATTGCTTCCTTAAATGAGTATGAGCTATTGAGATTCCATGAATCTCAACCCCTTCCCTTTCCCATCTTAACATGTTAGGTGGAGCTCAAGGAGAACCAAGTGCACACCAAGGAGACTAGTTGAGCATGCTTAGGGAGTTGTGTAGTTATTTTGGTTTTTTTGTTGTAAAGAGGTGCCAAAATGAATATGTACCTATGATTTTTGAGATGTAAATATGTGAGCAAATGTAAACATATGTATAAATGATGTATGAACTGTAGAGCAAGTCAAAGCAATGAAAATGTGAAATTTGATCCTCTTGTGGCTTACATGTAATAGTGTATTTTGTTCCGTAGCATAGTGAATTTGAAATGTATGATGACTTGGATCACTTGGGCAATTCATATATTCTATGTTTATACTTTCAAACTTGCCCAAGAGATGCTAGAACATGTGGGAGGCCAATTAGACCCACTTTGAACCATTTCAGGTGCCAAAACCCTCATAATTGTGAGTTCCGTCAAAGTATGGCCAAATGAGCTCTTCTTAATATGGAATTTGGCATGCCTCTAGAGTCTATTGAGAGCTTCTTGAGAAGCTAAAGTGGGTAATATTTGGAGGTCTAGGGAATATTTGGCAAATTGTTGAAGTTTGAAAATTTTGATGGTTTTGGTCATGGTATTGTGCAACTAGTCTGAAAATGAATCTATGTCATTCATGGACCAAACGGTGTCCAATTGTTATGAAATTTTATGAGCATAAACTAGATATCCACAGTGACCTATAACAACTAGAAGCACATCAATTGGAGGTCTATAGAAGGAGAAATGACTTTCTGAAGTTCTATATCAGCATCAGGGAAGCTATCCGACCTTTGTTACTGTTCCATTAGTTTTCGAGGTCCAAGAGCTCCTGAACTGATCTAGACTTATTTTTTTTCCTCTATTTAACATCTGTAGCTTTCCAAATTGCTATAGTTTGCCCAGATTAGATTTTTGTAGAATTAATTACGAATTTTCGAAGTTCATGACAGCAAGCTGTTCTAGTACCAGGGACAGCCAGACCTCTGTCTCTTTCTTGATGTCAAAGATGGTCCAAACGCTGAGATTATGATTGGGAGTTATTTTTTGTGTGAATTTAACATCTAAAGCTTTCTAGAGAGCTATGATTTTCTTAATTCCCATTTTTCTAGAATTAGTTATAATGTTTCAAAGTTAGAGCCAAAAATCTGACTTTTGGGCTCATTTGAGAAATTGCATTTTCTTGGTTTTTGGCTTTATATCCGTGGTTTATGAGTTGTTTGAGGCTATGCACAAGTTGTATAAATGGTGTTTGAGTAGAGAATATGAATGATGGATTCACGGGACCCACGGGACAAAATATGACTGGTTAAACCCTGACTTAAAGTAGTATAATACCACGGTTTTGGTCATTTTCTTTGGAAATCATATGGAATCAAGTCTAGAGGGAGATGAGTTGGAGTTAAGTCATTATAGTGTTACACATCCTGATCTAAAATATCCTTTACTTTTTAATAAATATTATTTTTTAAGATCTTCATGATATATTTTATCTATTACATTGATTAAGAATTGAATATTTTTTTAGATATTACATTTACTTTATTTTCTTTAATATTTTTTATACAAGATTCCCATCCACATATATTTGTACTTAGGCATTTTGATTTTGATATTTCTATTTCTGATTCTTCCTTAATTTGATAAATATGATCTTCTTTATTATCAGAAGAATTGTTGCTTTCTTATTCTAAAGTAAAATCTTTATTTATCAACACATTTAGAAGATTTTGTTTATTTTCTTCACTTATTTTTAATGCCTTGATTTTCTTTTTTGTTTTGCATTTGTTAATATAATAACCAAATTGACCACATTTATAACAAACTATTTCTTTTCTATCTTTTCTATAATTATTTTTAGATTTTTTACTATATTTGTATGGTCTATTATATTGAATGTTCTTCTTGTATTTCTTGTATGTGAGTTTATATCTATAAGTTATCATATTTTTCTTTTTTCATGAAAGAGTTTTGATTTTCTCAAATCCATATTATTCACAAAAATTTTCTAATTTTAACATTTCTTGTTTTCTATCTAAATACATCTTCTTTTACTTTTTCATTTCATTACACAGTCTTAATCCTACTATATTTATAACGTTTATGATATGTCCATAAGTCATATAACTATATTTTATTGAACCTTTCTGTTTTTGCCTAATTTTATCTCTTACTCTTTCTACAAAAAGTTTTGATAATCCGATAATAAATCTTTTTTCTAAAAATATAAATTTCTATTTTGTTTTTGAAAAACCTTAAGAATAAAATTATCTTTGTATCATCTAAAATTAGCTAAGGTTGGACATCTCAAATTCATTAACTCTTCTAGATATCTTTCCTGTATACCCATAGGTTCTCTTACAAATGATTTTATTATCGCAAATACTAATTGTCCAATATTATCTAAATATATTTTTGCTTGTCCTACTTGGTTAATTTTCACTATATGATGAGTTCTTTTGTAAGGATATTTTCCTACCATCCTTTTAGACTTCCTATAAGCCCTTAAATTAATATATAAAAAATATTATTATTGTCGTTGTCATTTGTTCTAGGTAGCTATTATGATAATCATTTCTTGAACTATATTCATTATTCTTTGTATCTGTAACAACTAGAAGAAAAAAAAAGAGAAGAAGAAGAAAAGAAAAAAAAAGCTGAAAATTTTCGAAGGGTTGAAAATTTTCTAAGTATGTTAACTACAGCCTAGCTATAGCGAATGTAATTGTTCGTTATAGCGAGAAATGGTCTAGCTATAGCGAAAGTGCCTTCTAGCTATAGCAAGTGCGGGCACCCCATACAAAAACCAGGGCGTTGCTCGCCGTAGTGAAAGTAGGGGTCTGGGACTGATACGAGCTCGCTGTAGCGAGGGTTATGAGTCGCTATAGCGAGGGTTAGTTCGGAAAAACGTGAAAAAAGAGAATTTGACTTGTTAAAGCCTCTAAACCCCTCCTTTCTTCTTTTAACCGACTTAAGCTCTCTCTAAGACAGAGAAAAAGGTAGAGGAGAAAGAGAGAAACCTAGAGGAGGAAGGAAGAACAAGAAAAGGTAAGATTTTGCATGGCTTTTCTCTTAGAATATTAATCTTCTTTCCTTGCCCTCTCTTCCTATGGTTTGGTTAGTAGAAGTAGTTGGGTTTTGAGCTTGGTCCAGAAGAGGGAGAGTGGAAAAACCCCTCTTGAAGAAGACCAAAACTCACATATTCTTACTTCTTCCTCTTTGCCTTCCTTTTTGAGAGCTTGAGAGAGGAAGGAGAGTTATTAGAATTCTAGAGAGAGAAAACCTAGTTTCTTTTCATGAATAAAGTGTTAAGAGAATAATTCCATGCTTCTTGTGTGGTTAGGCTCAAGAGAAGCACTCTCATTTAGAGGTGATTGTGAAACCAACAAGGAAGGAGACAAATTGAAAGGGAAAGGTTGTGAATAGCTAATAAGGTAGCTCTCTCCACCTTCTCTCATGCATAGATGTGTGTTTACATTGTCTTACATGTGTGTATGTATGTTTTTAAACCATGAAAAGTATGCTAGTATAATGATACCTCATGCATTTCAATGATGTTTTATGTGATTTCTTGGGTTTGCTTGAGTATGGAAAAGCCAACAACCCTTTAGCCATGGTGAGGATGAGCCAAGAACCCTAAAGTTAGTTGAGACAAAGCAAAGAGTCTCCTAAAAGTGAGGTTGACTCCCAAGAGTAAGGGTTGAGTCTAAGAACCTTTTAAAGAATGGGTGAGGCAAGTCCAAAATGCACAAGTAAATGGGTGAGGCTAATCCATTTGCTTGGCAAGCTTTTAAATGTTATGTATGGCCTACTCAAATGTTGAAAATGCCTTTCTTATGATTTCACATGCTAATATGCCCATGCATACATTTGTGAGACTTGTTTGCATGCTTTGTGTATGAGTGAATGAGAGATAAGCTATTGAGGTTCTTTGAATCTCACTCCCCCCCTCCACCATCCTAACATGCTAGGTGGACTAAGTGAGGCAAGAGATGGGAGCCACCAAGCTTGAAGTTAGGGATTTCGGTAAAGAAATTGTAAAGAGTCATGTTGTCACCATTTTGTAGTTATGTTAAAGGATGTAATTTAATGATGTACATGATGTAGCACTTGTAAATGGATGTACTTAATGTATATATATGAGAATTAAACTTATAGTGCATGATGTAGCAAGTTTCGGTATAAATAGTAAGATCTTGGCATTATGTACATGTTGTATGTGTTGGTGTGGGAGAGTGAGTTTTGCAAATCTGGGCTGTTAGACATTTGAGCCATGTTTAATGGCCTATGTTGACACTTTCCCACGTGCTCATAGAGCCTTAGAAGTAGGATAAGCAAAGTTGGACCCCATTAGCCCTCTTTGAACACAAGAAATAGGTCACTTTGCCCATGATGTCCAAGTCTGACCAAATGACCTCTCCTTGCCTTAAAATTTGGCATATGACTAGATCTTGTCTAGAGATTTTTGGGAAGCTAAAGAATTTGGAGGTCTGTATAATTTTCTATGATTTTTCAAAGTTAGTATCAGAAATTCAGATTTTCATAAACACTGTTCATTTGGTCAGTTGTGGAATTGTGTCATCTGAGGGGCAAACGTGATCCAATAGCTACAAAATTTTATAGACAGAAACTAGACAGTCACAGTGACTTGTAGCAACTGGAAGTACCTCATCTTGCCAGTATCAGTCATCTTGCCTGACCCGAGATACTGTTTCATCGATTTCTGGGAGTTTGGCTTGATGAACTGATCTGGAGATATTTTTCCTCTCTAGTTAACATCCACATCTTTCCATAGTGGTATCATTTTAATGCAGTGGATTTTTATGGAATTATTTAGACATTTTTGGATGTTCATATCAGTAAACTGTGACAGTATCAGAACCCCCTCCGACCTTCAGATGATTTCAGATGTCAAACGCTTTGTGTGTAGGATTTTAAGACTTCCACATATTTTTATTATGAAGTAGACATCCTAAGCTTTCTAGAATGACTAAGAGTGCATGTTTTCAATTTTTCTAGATTTATTTTTGAATTTCCAAACTTTGCCCAGAAATGAGGCCAAGCCTGGCCGAAATGAACATGTATGTTTCATATCCTTTTTTTGGTTTTCATGGGTTTAAAGCATGTTTTTTGGGATTGAAATGAGTTGTAATGGTGTAATTAAATATGAGGATACATAGAATGAGCTCACTCAGTCCATGTGACACTGAAATAAATTTTTAACCATGTCACAACTCTAAGAAAACATAAGAATCCAATGAGGAAAATCTTACCTTATTCTTCCTATATTTCATATGAGTATGTAAGTCATGATGGTATTAGCTAGAAATGATGGTGTTATAGTATCCATATAAATTCCATTCGTGGATATCTCTGCCATCATAAAATGATACAGCCATATCTTTTCTCCCTTCAAATGGTACAACTAAGACATTAGGTCTTGGCTAATAATTTTTTATTGTTTTTCCAAATTTGTTGTAATTTCTTTTAATTTTGTTTCAGGTTATTTCCTTTGTGTCTTTGAATTGTTGTAGATCAGTATGCTATAGAGGATGGGTTCAAAGATCGATTCCAGATGAAGACATTCTTCTTGGAATGGATATTTATTGTCAAGCCAAGGGACTTCAAATCCTTCCTCGAGGAATTCAGTTCAAACAACCGTTTAAGCTCTACACCACCATTTCCAAAGTGTTTTGAACTTTCTAATGTTCCTTGTGGTTATGAAGACCTCCGTGATCAATTTATGCCATATTGCCCAGAGTCGTATGATCATTTTACTCATTCTTTTCCTCTCTGGAAAAATAAAGATTTCTTCATTCAGCTTCCATCCAAAAGAAATGAATATGTCAATTTTACAAAGGCAACTCATCCTAGCATGAATCCTGATGATTTGAAACTTGCTAGGGAAGAATGTGCAACTCTCTTTCAACAAGGATTAATTGAACCAACAAAGTCTGATTGGGCTTGCCAAGCTTTTTATGTAAAAAAACGTGCTGAACAAAAGCGTGGAAAGAAGAGATTAGTCATTGACTACAAGCTTCTTAATGTGTTCTTATAAGATGATAAGTTTTTATTGCCAAAGATAAATTCCTAACTCAATTTGTTAAAAGAAGCTAGAGTCTTTTCTAAGTTTGACCTTAAAGCAGGCTTTTGACAACTTGGAATTGATCTAGCAGAGAGGTACAAATCAGCCTTTTACATACCCAATACTCAATACCAATGGACCGTGATATCATTTGGATTAAAAGTTGCTTCATCCTTATTTCAAAAAGCCATGACTAAGATCTTTGAACCCATCCTTAATAGCATACTGATCTACATTGATGATATTCTGCTTTACTCTAAAAATGAAGCAGACCACAAACGACTCCTCCAATAATTTTTAGGCCTAATACAATAGTATGGAATAATGGTTTTGTTCAAAAAGAGTTAGTTAGACTAAATCCAGATAGAGTACCTTGGAATGTGTAACAGCCAAGAAAATAGAAAAGAAATGAGAAAAGAAAAGGGAAAGAAAAGAAAAGCTGAAAATTTTTGGAAGCTAAAAATTTTCTAAGTCTGCTAGCTACAGCCCGACTATAGCGAATGTACCTGTTCGCTATAGCCAGAAATGGTCTAGCTATAGCGAGACTGCCTTCTAGCTATAGCGAGAAAGCTTCTAGCTATAACGAGTTCGGGCACCCCCATACAAAATCCAGGGAGTTGCTCGCCGTAGCGAACGCCATAGCGAAGGCAGAGGTCTGGGACTTATTCGAGCTTGCCGTAGCGAGGGTTATGGCTCGCTATAGCGAGGGTTAGTTCGGAAAAACGTGAAAATAGAGAATTTGACTTTTTAAACCATCCCAACTCATTCTTTCACTCTGTAACCGACTTAAGCTCACTTTAAGAGAGAGAAAAGGGCTGAGGAGAGAGAGAGAAGCCTAGAGGAGAAAGGAAGAACAAGAAAGGTAAGGATTTTCATTGCTTTTCTCTTAGTATGTTGCTCTTCTCCCCTTATCTTCTCTTCCCACGGTTTTAATAGTTAAAGTAGCCATGTTTTGAGCTTGGTTCAGAGGAGGGAGAGTGGAAAACCACTCTTAAGGGAGGTTAGAAGTCATGTAGCTCTCTCTTCCTTGCTTTCTCCTCTTAAGAGTTGAGAGCTTGAGAGAAGAGAAAAAAATAGCTAATGGACTCTAGTGAGAGGAAGAGACCTAGATTGAGAAGCTCAGTAGAGTTGATTAGAAGTGATCCCTAGCTTAAGAATCATGTATTAAGGTATTAATTCCATGCTTTTGTGTGGTTAGGCTCAAGAGAAGCTCTCCCATCTAGAAGTGGTAGTGAAATCCACAAGGGAGGAGACAATTGAAAGAGCAAGTAGTGAATAGCTAACAAGATAGTTCTCTTCACTTTCTCTCATGCATAATTGTGTGTTTACATTGTCTTGCTTGTGTGTATGAATGATATGAGCTATGAGAAGTGTGTTAGCATGATGATATGTTATGAATTGAAATGATGATTTATGTGATTTGTTTTAGTTTGCTTGAGGAAATGGAAAAGCCAATAACCCTATAGCCAAGGTGAGGATGAGCCAAACCCCTAAGTTGGTTGAAACAAGAGTAAAAGGTCTCCCAAAAGTGAGGTTGACTCCCAAAGAGTAAGGGTTGAGTCTAAGGACCTCTAAAGAATGGGTAAGGCAAATCCAAAAGCCACAAGGGAGTGGGTGAGGCTAATCCAAGTACTTAGCAAGCTCCTAAATGTTATGTGTGGCCTACTCACATGTTGAGAATGTTTTCCTTATGCATGGCCAATTCATATGTTTTAAATGTTTTCATCATGGTTTTATATGCTAACATGCCATACATACATAATGAGACTTGTTGCATGCGATATATGTATGATTGAATGAGAGTTGAACTACTGGGATTCCATGAATCTCACCCTCCCTCTCCACCATCCAACCATGCCAGGTGGACCAAGTGAGGCTAGAGATGGGAACCACCACCAAGCATGAGGCTAGGGAAGCTAAGGAAGAATTGTACAAAGGGACTTTTTGCAATATGTTGTATATGAGAATTGTATATGTAAATTGATAATGATGTAAATGATGTAGTCCCTAAGAGTATTTGTAAGATAATGTATGTATAAATGATGCATGTATGAGAATGAAGTCTGTGATGAATGAAGAGACATGTTTTAATGAGAAATGCTCAATGTTAACATAGGCCATATGGATGCATAAGTGGGCATGGGGTAGTAAGTTTCTCTAATCTAAGTTACTAGACACTTGAGACATGATTGAGGGCCCCTAGAGATGCTTTCTCATGTGCTCAAGGAGTCATAGAAGTAGAAAAACCAAGATTGGACCCTATGAACCCCACTTTTGGCCAAGAAAAGGCCTTCTTGCACATGATGTCATAGATTAGCCATATGACCTCTTCTTGTTATGAGATTTGACATGTAGCTAGATTATATTTAGAGCTTTCTGGGAAGCTAGAGTTCATGTCATTTAGAGGTCTATAGCATTTTCTATGATTTTTTAAAGTTGACATCAGAAAATCGGATTTCAGAAAACACTGTTCATTTGGTCAGTTTAGAAATCGTGTCATCCGGGGGCCAAACGTAGTCCAATGGCTACGAAATTTTATACACAGAAACTAGATGGTCACAATGACTTGTAGGAACTGGAAGCACCTCATTTAGAGGTCTAGAGAGGAAGTTATGCAATTTCGAAATTCCTGCCCAGAATCAGACACCCAACCAGACCCGAAGTACTGTTTCATCGGTTTCCGGGAATTTGGATTTGTGAAATGATCTGGAGATATTTTTTTCCTCTAGTTAACATCCACATATTTCCATAGAGATATAGTTTGTGAGCATTGGATTTTTTTGGAATTAGTTAGACATTTTCAAAGTCCATATCAGTAAACTGTGACAGCAAAGAAGCCCCCTCTGACCAGTGAACGATTTCGATGTCAAACACAGTATATGTGAGATCTTGAGATTTCTACTTATTTTTAGCGTGAAATAGACGTCTTAAGCTTTTTAGAATGACGCAGATCATGCAGTTACGATTTTTCCACATTTAGTTATGGATTTTCAAACTTAGCCCAGAAATGAAGCAAAATCTGCCAAGAATGGTAATGCATGTCTCCAATCCCTTTTTGCTTTCCATGAGTCCAAAGCATATAGTTGGGATTGAAATAAGTCTCAATAGTGCAATTGAGCATGAGGATGCCTAGAAAGAGCTCAACCGGTCCATGTTACTTCTAAGTGGATCTCTACCCATACAACATGCCTTAGAGAAAGAGCACCAAGGTAGAGAAATCATCTCCCTTGTAAGCTTAGCATGAGTACATGAATATGTGGGCATGAGGGGTATGAGCTAGAGGTTAAGGTGTTACAGAATGCACATCTCTAATGGACATTACCAACTAGGCCCACACATAGCCCAAAAATTACTCACTTTTTTGGATAAATATCTTTTCATAAAAAAAATCCAACAGTTTCTCGATGTGATTAACTTTATTAGAGACTTTATTCCAAAAGTGTCCAATCATACAAGTTAGCTGTCCAATCATACAAGTTAGCTGTCCAAGCTCCTAAAAAAAGACCCTCTTACTTGGGGACGAGCACAAACAGTAGCAGTGTGACACCTCAAAAGAGTCTCTCAAGTGTATTTACCTTTAAAGATTCCTAATAAAGGTAAAAAGATCCTCCAGACAGACGCCAGTGAAGAATTCTGGGGCACTATCCTACTTGAAAAGATTGATGAAAAGAAATATTACTGTGGCCATGCTAGTAGACAATTTAAAGATTCTAAAAAACATTATCATACACTCTACAAAGAGATTCTTGCTGTCAAAAAAGGGATTGAGAAGTTCAACTTTCATCTGTGTCAACATGAATTCACTGTGTGGATGGATAACTATTCCTTTCCTAAGATTTTAGAATCCAATAAAAAAGTTCTACTAGATAAGCAACTATTACGTTGGAAAGACTGGTTTTCTAGCTATAAATTTAGCGTAGAACATATTAAAGGATGCCACAACATCTTAGCAAACTTCTTTTCCAGGCCAAAAATCTTAAGTCTCATTATTCTAGCCAAACCTATTCTTCTCATACAAATGGTTCATTCCATCCTTGGATGTACTATCCACTATCTTTTTTCTCAACTTAAAAAAGATTTTCTTCTTGGGAAACAAAAATCAACCATTCTTGCAAATGTTTAACAACTTGCCCAAAAATTCGTGTTCTATTACCTTCACAAGTATCTCAAGAATGCTCCACCTAATGCCATACCTTCTGCTTTTAATTTTATCCAGACATTTTTCCTAATCCTATTTAGAATCATTGACCACGTGACAGATGATTCTTTTTGGTATTTATTTGCAGTAACTGCTCTCTACCCTAGAGCCCATCGTATTTCCTCTGTTAATTTTTCAACATCTCACTACCTCAAAAAATAAGGATTCCAATCTGTGGATCCTACTTGAATAGTTTTTCTCACTACCATGGGTGGCACAATGAATTCAACATCCAACTGCATATTTTTTAAAAAACCCCCTTAACAAATCAATAAGTATCCAGTATCTTCATCCTCTACCATCCATATTGAGTCAATAACCAGAAAATAATTCTCACAAGAAACCATGCTTGTGAATGAAACATATTCTAGGACTGGCCAAAATAATCCTTTGGTGCATTAAAAATCTTAAAATTATTCGTATGTGAAATTAATAATTATAAAGATAATCAGTTCATATTTTACACATCATTGGGCCCTTATCTTGGAGAATTCATCCCTGGAGAATCCTGATTTTCAGAATTGAATCTTCCTAATATAAAAATATGGACTCTAGCTCATATGGTTAACTTTTTCATGAGACCTAGCTTACAAGATAAGGGAGTTTCTTCTTCATCCACACAACTACCTCTTAATATTCCTATGCAAGACTCTTAGGACCCTTACGAACTTATTGCTTTTAAAAATTTTGAAGAATGGTTCGCCACTTGTTTCAAAAAATCATTATAAAATGACCCTGATGCTACTAACTCTGATGAAGACCCAAACCTGTCACCCTCAGATGAACCCATCAAAAAAGGATAAGACTCATCCTAAAACTTATCCTTGCCAGCACATCTTTTGTCTTATTGTATAATGATGAGTTTCTTTTCAATATGTGATCAGCTTTACTTTTGCATTTCAATATGAAAAAGTAACTTTGTAAAAAGCTTGTCTGCCACCACTAAGAAAGAGTTTGTTTGTATCCTAAGGTTTTACCTATAAGAAGCGTCAGTCTCTGTAGGGAAGAACAACACTTCTCTAAGTCTGAGAACCCCTTGTACATAAGTTTAAATAAACACTTAAGTTTCTGCATGTCTTCGTTCTAAGTTTTCTTTATCTTTTGAAATCTTTTAACAGTAAATCTCTTAAGATTATCTTGTCCAATATAAATATGTTCTACATTTGTCTCTCTTAAGGATCCTGTGTAACATTCGGTCCTTCCGTAAACGTGAGAAACGCGATGTTTGATTTCTTTGTAAACGTCAGAAATGAGCTAAATATAAAAGGAAGTCCTCGAAATAGAAGGAATTGGGGTCAAATAAAATTATGATAAAATTTTAAATATTAAAAAATGAGGATTTGAGATTTAAGATGCTTAAAAACCAGAGCCAGAAGAGCTCATAAAATTATGGTGTTCCAAGTTAAGGAGATGCAAGCCAAGGACATTGAACATCTTTGTTTTGGTGTATTATGTACTTTAAATGGTGGTTAAATGTCAAAGTAATGATGTATGTAATATTTTTGTGATGTAAGACCATGGACAAGTGTAAAATGATCTATGAATATGATGTAGACTTTATATGACACTAAATCAATAATATTGTGCAAATTAGCTCTTGGATGACTTGATGTAACTATGCATCAATAGATGTTGAGAGACCAAAATGAGTTGCATGAGGTTTGGGATCACTTGGGTAGTCTCCACAAGTCATATTTGTGCTTTGAAACTTGCTCAAGGGGTGCCAAATTCAAGAAGAGGCCATTTGGTGCAAAGTGACTCTTGGTAGGAAGTAAAAATGACCATTTCGTGAGACTATGTCACTTTTTGTCCAAATGAACTCTTCTTGACCTGAAATTTGACATGCATATAGAGCTTATTGAGAGATTTTTTAGAAGCTAAAGTTGATAATTTTTGAAGGTCTGTGGAATATTTAACGAATTGTTGAAATTGAAAAATTTTCTGGTTTTGGTCCTTGGTACTGTAGCACTAGTCCGAAACTGAATTCTGTCACTCATGGGGCAAACGATGTTCAATTGCCACTAAATTTCATACAAAGAAACTAGACAGTCACAGTGACTTGTTACAACTGGAAGCACCTCATTTGGAGTTCTAGAGAAGGAGATATGAAGTTTTGAACATTCTGTCCAGTATTAGGACCCTTACCCGATCTGATGTACGGTTCTATTGAATTTCGAGACTTTGGGTACCTGAAATAGTCTGAAAGTATTTTTATCCTCTAGCTAACATCCACATCTTTCCATATTAGTACATTTGTATGGATTGGATTTTTGTGGAATTAATTGGACATTTTCAAAGTTTGCTGCAGAATCTATGACAGCATCAGGAGGTAGTTTGACCCCTGGATATTTTTGGATGTCAAACACCCTTTGTGATGGGTGTTAGGGTCTGTACATATTTTTACTGTGAAGTAGACATCTGTAGCTTTCCAGAATAGCCAAGAATGTGTGATTTTGATTTTTCTAGAATTAGTTATGATTTTTTGAAATTGTGCCAGAAAGGGGCCAAATCTGGCCGAAAATAAACCTCCATATTCTAGGTTCCATTTCGGTTTCCATGAGTTCTGGGCATGATTTTATGATGTAAATGATTTTTATGTATGTAATTAAATATGAGAATATGATGTATGAACTCATATGGTCCGCGTGACACCGAATGGAATTTTCATACGCTATGCAACACGAAATAAGGCATTATTTTAATGCCATCTTTTATTTCCTTTTGTGCAATTCATCATGGGAAACTTAGAAATGATATGAAGCAAGTTAGAAATATATGGTGTTACACATGGGATATACAAAAAGAAGGAATAGATTTAGATAAAGAAAGGGAAGAAGAAAGACGAACAGGTTCTTTTAAATCAACAGTAGATGATATAGTAGACATAGTGTTTAGAGGTTATCTTCTTACTTTCTTTTACTAGCAAATCTAATCCGATTATCTTACAAATGTGAAGGCTTTGATACCATTCCTAGCAATAGGTTCGTAAGGGTCCTGAGAGTCTTACATGGGAATATCAGGAGGTGATTGTGTAACACCTTAACCTCTAGCTCATACCCATCATGCCCACATATTCATATACACATGCGGAACTCACAAGGGAGATGATTTCTCTACCTCTGTGCTCTTTCTCTAAGGCATATTGTATGGGTAGAGATCCACTTAGAAGTAACATGGACCGGTTGAGCTCTCTCTATGCTTCCTCATGCTCAATTACACTATTGAGACTTATTTCAATCCCAAACATATGCTTTAACTCATGGAAAGCAAAAAGGGATTGGAGACATGCATTTTCGTTCTTGGCAGATTTTGCTTCATTTCTGGGCTAAGTTTGAAAATCCATAACTAAATGTGGAAAAATCGTAACTGCATGATCTGGGTCATTCTAGAAAGCTTGAGACGTCTACTTCATGCTAAAAATACTTAGAAGTCTCAATATCTCACATACTCTGCGTTTGACATCAAAATCGTTCACTGGTCAGAGGGGGCTTCTTTGCTGTCACAGATTACTGATATGGACTTTGAAAATGTCTAACTAATTCCACAAAAATCCAATGCTCATAAACTATATCTCTATGGAAATATGTGGATGTTAGCTAGAGGAGAAAAATATCTCCAGATGAGTTCACCAAGCTAATTTCCCGGAAACCGATGAAACAGTACCTCGGGTCTGGTTGGGTGTTTGATTCTGGGCAGGAACTTCGAAACTGCATAACTTCCTCTCTAGACCTCTAAATGAGGTGCTTCCAGTTCCTACAAGTCACTGTGACCATCTAGTTTCTTTTTATAAAATTTCATAGCCATTGGACTACGTTTGCCCCTCGGATGACTCGTTTCTCAAACTGACCAAATGAACAGTGATTTCCCAAATCCGAAATTCTGATGTCAACTTTGAACAATCATAGAAAATGCTATAGACCTCTAAATGACATGAACTATAGCTTCCCAGAAAGCTCTAATCATGATCTAGCTACATGTCAAATCTCATAACAAGAAGAGGTCATATGGCTATTCTATGACATCATGTGCAAGAAGGCCATTTCTTGGCCAAAAGTGGGGTTCCTAGGGTCCGATCTTGGCTTTTCTACTTCTATGACTCTTTGAGCACATGAGAAAGCATCTATAGGAGCTATCAATCATGCCTCAAGTGTCTAATAACTTAGATTGGGGAAACTCACTATCTCATGCCCACTTATGCATCCATATAGTTTATACTACTTTGAGCATTTCATATCAAAATCTACTTTCTCATTCATCATAAACCTCATTCTCATACATACATCATCTTACATACATGGTCTTACAACATTTATAAATGTTACATCATATACATCATTTACATCTCTCATGTACAACACATTACAATGTATTTACAAGAAACCTTTACACTCTTCTTCATTTCTATCCCTAGCTTCATGCTTGGTGGTGGTTCCCATCTCTAACCTCACTTGGTCCACCTGGCATGGTTGGATGGTGGAGAGGGAGGGTGAGATTCGGAGAATCTCAGTAGCTCAACTCTCATTCAAACATATATATATTGCATGCAACAAGTCTCATTATGCATGTATGGCATGTTAGCATATAAAACCATGATGAAAACATTTAAAACATATGAATCGGCCATGCCTAAAGGAAAACATTCTCAACATGTGAGTAGGCCATGTACAACTTTTAAGAGCTTGCTGAGTACTTGGATTAGCCTCACCCACTCCCTTGTGGCTTTTGGATTTGCCTTACCCACTCTTTAGAGGTCCTTAGACTCAACCCTTACTCTTTGGGAGTCAACCTCACTTTTGGGAGACCTTTTACTCTTGTCTCAACCACTTAAGGGCTTGGCTCATCCTCACCTTGGCTATAGGGTTATTGGCTTTTCCATTTCCTCAAGCAAAACCCAAAACAATCATATAAATCATCATTTCAATTCATATTATATCATCATGCTAACACACTTCTCATAGCTCATATCATTCATACACATAAGTAAGACAATGTAAACATACAATTATGCATGAGAGAAAGTGGAGAGAACTACCTTGCTAGCTATTCACTACTTACTCTTTCACTTGTCTCCTCCCTTGTTGGTTTCACAACAACTTCTAGATGGGAGAGCTTCTCTTGAGCCTAACCACACAAAAGCATGGAATTAATGCCTTAATACTTGATTCTCAAGCTAGGGGTCACTTCTAATCAACTCTAATGAGCTTCTCAACCTAGGTTTCTTCCTCTCACTAGAGCCCATTAGCTATTGTCTCTCTTTTCTCAACTCTTAAGCTCTTAAGAAAGGGAAAAGCAAGAAAGAGAAGACTATATACTTCTAATCTCTCTCAAGAATGGTTTCCCACTCTCTCTCCTCTGAACCAGACTCAAAACCTAACTATTTTTATTATCTAAACCGTAGGAAAGAGGGGAAAAGGGGAGAAGGGCAACATACTAAGAGGAAGCCATGATAATCCTTACCTTTCTTGTGCTTTCTTCTTCTCTTCAGCTTCTCTCTCTCTCCTCCGCCCTTTTCTCTCTCCTAAGACGAGCTTGAGTCGGTTAGAAGAAGAAAGAAGAGATTTGGAAGCTTTTAAAAAGTCAAATTCTCTTTTTCTCGCTTTTCTGGACTGCTCTAGCTATAGCGAGTCATTACCCTCGCTACGGCGAGCTCGTGTCTGTTCCAGACCTCTGCCTTCACTATGGCGTCGCTACGGCGAGATCGTGTCTATTCCAGACCTTCGCTATGGCGTCGCTATGGTGAGATCGTGTCTGTTCCAGACCTCTGCCTTCGCTATGGCATCGCTATGACGAGCAACTCCCTGGTTTCTATATGGAATGCCGCACTCGCTATAGCTAGGAGCATATTCGCTACGGCGAAGGGGCATTCTCGTTATGGCGAGAAGACTTAGAAAATTCTCAACTCTTCGAAAATTTTCTAGCTTTCTCTTTCCCTTTTCTTTTCTCATTTCTTTTCTATTTTCTTTTTCTTGGGTTGTTACAGATTGCGTGAATGAAGAAGATGCTCCCTTGTCTCATGAACTAATTCTTGTGAGAAAATTAACTATTTGGGCTAAAGTCCATATTTTTATGTTGGGAAGATTCAATTCTGTAAATCGAGGTTCTCTAAGGATAAATTCTCCGAGATAAAGACCCAATGTGTGCAAAATATGAATTGATTATCCTTATAATATTAATTTTACATAAAAATAATTTTAAGACTTTTAGTGCACTAGAGAATTGTTTTGGCCAATCCAGAAATGTGTTCCATTCATAAGCATAATTCCTTGTGAGAAGCATTTTCTATTTATTGACCCAATATGGATGGTAGAGAATAAAAATAATGGACATTTATTGATTTGTTGCAAGGTTTTTTCAAAGATTATGCAGTTGGATGAGCCAATTGAGTTCATTGCACTACCATAGTAGTGAAAAAAATCATTCAAGTAGAGTCTACATATTGAAATCTCCATTTTCTGAGATAGTAAGATGCTGAAAAATTGACAGAGGAGGAAATGCGATGGCTCCAAAGTAGAGAGCAGTTAATACCCACAAATACCAAAGAGCATCATCTGTCACGTGGTCAATAATTCTAAACAGGATCAGAAAAGTTGTCTAGATAAGATTAAAAGCAAGAGATATGGTATTACATGGAGTATTCCTAACATTGATGGGCTTTTTACACATGTCCAAGAATTGTATGATCGCCTCCAGCAGCAAGTGACCTCCCTGGATGCAGAACTTAAAAGTTTTATTGCCCATGAATATATGGGTCTTGTCTTCACTTAGAAGGAACAAGAGCTCCGTAGAGTAAAATTCCAGATTGATCAGATAGAAAAAGACAACATTTCTATACCATAACTGGTAGTGCAAATGACCTCCGAGGAGGGAAACACAGGTTGTAGCCGTAATCCCTTTTCTTTCATAAAGGGTGAGGACTAATCTAATAGCCCCAAGATAGAGAAACTATGTGAATAGCACAAAATATTTGATTCCATAATGGATGTAAAATTAGCACTACAAAAGGTGTGTAAAAAGCCTTATCTACAAATCAAATGTAAAGACAAATCTAGATACTCATTTATAGAGAAAAAGAAATCTTTTTTAAGTTAAGGAGAAGGAGAATAGATAGTACATCGAAGGATGGAATAAGCCATTTGTATGAGGGAAATAGGTTTCGCTGGAGTAATGAAACTTAAGGTTTTTTGCCTAGAAAGGAATTATGCTAAGACGTTATAGCGTCCTTTGATGTGTTCTAAGTAGAATTTATAGCAGGAAAATCAGTCTTTTTAGCATAATAATTGCTTATCTGTTAGAGATTTTTTATTAGACTCTAAAATCTTAGCATTAATTCTTGCTTCTTTACTTTTTCCTGTGTTAAATTGTTTTTTCTAATATTTCATCTATTTTAGTTTTCTTATCTCTAACTTCCCATTTTCTTATAGTTATTTTCTTTCTATAGGTATGGCTTCGTACTTAAATATGAGTCTTTTAAGGTCTAAGTTATTTTCGATTAGGGACTCATTTGTTTTTCTCTATTTTTTATTTTGTTCTCTACTCTATTTAATTGTTGACTAATAGTATAAAATAATTAATTTGAATAATTATTTTGTTGTTGTATATTTCTTATTCCTATAATATCTTAAGTATCAGGAATTTTTAATGGCGACGCTATAACTTCATCTTCTCCTATCTTTATTGTTACTTCTTTTAAAGGTGGATGTATAGTTGTAAAACTTAGATTATTTCCACATTTCCAATTTTATGTTCTAGCATTTGTTGTGTTTTAATAACTTTGATACTAAAACTATAGTTGTAGAAAGGTCTCCTATTTCTATAAGCATGATTTGTCCTTTCGGGGATTCCTTTAAAGCTTACAAATTCTGATGGGTTATTGCAAGTTTGAAAGTCATCCTATACTGAATAAATATAGAAGTAGTTCCATTTTTCCAAGAATCCATGAACAACCCTATTGGATACATCACATTTCAATACTTTTACAATACACATCTAGCATCTCAAGTCGCAGTACTAAATATATCAAATTGCAATGCTATTACAAAATCACAACTTGTAAAAGAAGTAAATATGATGCAAATATTAGAGGAATTAGAACAGGAAGAAATTGAAAAACAAATGGGTCAAGAAGAAGCAAATTTAGCAACAATAAGAAGTGAATTAAGTTATTTAGATTATTTGGATAATGAGTTTAAAGAATTAAATATGCAAGCAACTATTAAAACAGAAGAACAACCTTTTAACTCACTTAATTTACAAGCTCATGAATATAATCAAACAAATACAGGAACTAGTATACCTGTAATAATAGATAGAGAAACAGAAATAAATAATACTAAATTAAGACATAAAGAACCTCTCAAAGAAAATACTGACTTTATATTTGAAACTATTTATACACCAACAGATAAAAGTAATTTTCTACATTCTCCATTAGAAATTTATAAATTAGATATAGAATCAGACTATAGTAAATCCAGTAATAGCGAAACAGAATCTAAAAATAGTGATTTATACCCAATAGATTATATTACTGAAGAAGATCAAATTAATATGATGCAAGTAGAAAGCAGTAGTCAAAATGAAAATGAATATGAAGAATTTCAAGAAATTAGAAATCCCATAGAAGGAATAGTGGAAAAACGAATGATGTTTAATCAAAAACAGTATAATAAAATTAGAGATAAAGAATTAGATCTAACACTAAATGATCTTACCAAAAATAATATTATACAACAAATAGAAAAATTCATTAAAGCAAAATACTCTTGTGTAATAATTGAAAAGAAACACCCAATAGAAGCAACGTTAACTGAAAGAATATTAAGAATACCTTTAATTGATAAAACTTTGATTGAACAAGAAATTCAAAAATTAGATATTAAAGATGAAGTAACTAAAATTTATATACCAGGAGTATAATTATTAGTAAAAGATTATTTTAAAACAGGAATAGATACACCAATAGAATTATTAATTATAGATAATAGAATTATAGATAATGTTCCCAATAGTATATTATGAGCATTAAATGGAAATCTAATATATCAAAAATTAAAGCTAACTGTTAACACCATTTTGCTATCTCTAGAGCCGAAACAAATATGAATTGAACCTTAGTCATTTATCATAAATTACAAGGTATAAAAATGCCTCCAGGAAGTCGAATAATAACTGGAATGGTAGGACTAGTATTTTTAAATGAACACAAAATTTATAAAAGAAATTTAGGAAAAAGAAATATGATAATGAAATTCAATTTATTTCTAATAGTAAACTAAATGAAATTGAAGCTAAAAGATCAATATCTCATATATCAGGTAATAAAACTATTGAACAACGATTATTAGATAATTATAGTGACAACCCCTTAGTGCACTGGGAAAAATCTAAACCTTATGCAAAAATCGAACTAATAGATTATAGTAAAGAAATTACAGGTAAACCTTACCACTGGACTGAAAAAGATAAACAAGAATTTATAATGCATATAAATGAAATGCAGCAATATAATTTAATTCGAGAAAATAGATCAAATTATTGCTCACCAGCAATGATAGTAATGGGACATGCAGAAATACGAAGAAACAAATCTCGAATGGTTATTAATTATAAAAAATTAAATGATTTAGCAATTAGGAATAGATATCCAATCCCCAAAATAGAATTATTATTTAATCTGATTAAAGAAAAACAAATATTTAATAAGTTTGATTATAAATCAAGATTCTTTCAAATTAAATTGAAAGAAAGTAGTAAAAAGTATATAGCTTTTATTACTTTAGAAGGACTATATGAATGGAATATATTACCAATGAGATTTCATAATAGCCCTAGTATATTTCAAGAACATGTAACTAAATTATTATTACCAATTAGAGACTTTGCAGTCATATATATTGATGATATATTAATCTTTTCCGACAATAAAGATCAACATGAGAACCATTTATGTCAACTTATGAATATAATTGAAGAAAAAGGTCTTAATATCTCACCTAAGAAAGCTGAATTAAGAACAGAAAGAATAACATTTCTAGGACATTATATTACATGTAATGGAATAGAATTACAAGAACACATTAGTAGGAAAATATGAGAATTCCTCAAAAGAACCTCAAAAAGGATTTACAATCATTCTTAGAATTAGTAAATCAAGTTAGAAACTTTATCCCTAATTTAGCTAGATATACTGCTAGAATATCTAAATTAGCAGGAAAAAACTCCTTGGCAATGGAATGAAAACCAAGAAAAAATTCTTCAAAAAATCAAAGAATTATGTCAAGACTTACCCAAGTTAACAATTCCAACTAATAATGATATTAAATGGATCTTATATACTGATGCCTCAGAAAATTATTGGGGTGCAGCCCTTTATCATGAAAATAGAAAAGGTGAAGAAATTATTACCAAATATACTAGTGGAAAATTTAATGATAGTTAGAGTAACTATCATTCAAATTGGAAAGAATTTTTAGCAATAGTCAAAGTTGTAGGAAAATTTGAATTATTTATTGTTAATTCTCATTTTATTATTCAAATTGATGATACCCAAGTAAAACATTGGATATTTAAAAGAATTCGTACCACGAAATTGGCCAATAAAATGTTAATAAAATGGCAAGTTAATTTATCTTATTATGATTATGAAATTGAGTATATCAAAGGAAAGAATAATCTTGTTGCTGATTTTTAAGCAGGGATGGAGCCCTTAGATACGAGTAAAAATATGAGTAAACCTTAGAATGAGGAACCAAGTAATCAGACAAGTATTAATCCAATTATTTTGAGATTAAATGCTCTAGAAGCCAACCTGAGTATTCTTTATTCTCACATCAATAATCAGGCCACTAATATTAATTCTTTAAGCCTCAATATTGGGAACTTAGAGAGACGAGTAAGCCAAGTAGAAAGACCAGTAATGGGTCATTCACCCACACCATTAGTAATGGGTTATTCACCCAGTCCATCACCACCAAGTCCTGCACCAAGCCCACAAACAACCACTCAAACACCATCTTTTTTATCCATCGAAGAAAAAGAAATAGACAATAAAAAAGCCCAAGAAGAGGAGGCCCAAAACAAACAGAAACAATTAACTTCCACTTCCACTTCCACATCAACTACCCAATCTAAACTTTTAGAGCAATATCAATATTTCCAACTTGTCATCGACAAATTAAACCACTTCCAAATTTCTACACCAACCATAAAATATATTTCTCATTATTCTTTAAATAAAGCCGTAATACATGCTGGAACTAATCCACAACTTGTTTATACCCTATATAGTTATGGATTAATTTACTGTATTTATCCTTCCAATAATCTCCATGAAGTTAGCCAACTCCCAAAATCCATTCAAGAAGCAGCTAAACATTACAAAGATATTATTACCCAATATACCATGTATATCCATTTTTATTCCACCCTAGCCGAAAATTACCAAAGATAAATTCTATTCTCCCATTAATCTCACCAAGTTTGGTACTACCAAAAAACCTTTTGAATTTGAAGAATTCGAAAAAGAAATTATTGACCCCAATGAATTCTAAGAAATCATCTCCAGAACCCGAGCTCAATAAATAAATACTATCTTCCTTGAAATGAACAGAACATTAACCAGTGTTGAAGTTCAATGGACTTATTTCACTGGACCCACTACATATTTATACTCTATTGAAAAAACTCCTCGAAACCAATGACAATTCACTATGTTCTATGACCGAATCAAATCCAATACCATGGACCATCTAGAAGAGACTAAAAAATGAATATGCCAACAATTATCCGAGTATCCTATTCATACATGTAAATATTGTACAGATACAGATAAGAAAATCCAGGATGAACCACCGACATCCGTCAACATCCTCGATGCATTAGAAGACAAAGAACAAGACACCCCAAAAAATGAATATGCCAACAATTATCTGAATATCCTATTCATACATGTAAATATTATAAAGATATAGATAAGAAAATCCTGGATGAACCACCGACATCTATCAACATCCTCGATGCATAAGAAGACAAAGAACAAGACACCCCCACAGGACTAGATGCCACCAAAGTCAAAAGTAATGGCTGACAAGACCAAAAGTAGATGCCTTATGGATAACAAAGCTGACAAAGGTGACCTTAAGAAGATAAAAAGCAGACATGATTAAAGGTGACCCCAAAGCGATAAAAAGTATATGTGAAATGACCTCAAACAGATAAAAAGCAATTCAATTACATAACTAAAGGCGACCTCGAAGCGATAAAAAGTAGATGTGAATAAAGCTGTCTTTTCAGTACCTTCTGATAGAGATCCTGCTAAAATAGCTATATGGATTTTAGGTCTTCTTCTTGCTGTTGCAATTACTACTATTAAAGTAGTGATTCGAAGGAGTCAAGAGTCTTAGTCAAGGGGTAACGTAATATGTTAATATTACTTGAAGACGTCACACCCAGGGCAAGAGATCCACCTATAACCTATTCCCATTGATCGAGCTGCTCGCTTTGACAATCTGATGCCCTATACTAGACATAGAATCCATAGTGACCGGCTTTGCTTGAGCTATTACATTTACAATTTCAATGATCTCACCAATACATCTATATATCTTCAAAACAATCATGCCAAAGGGAACAAATAAAGGCATCACACAAGGAATGAGACAACCTCCCTCTTAATTAACACTTTTTTTTAGGTTTAAAAAGCTATAATCGCGGCCACCCCCTTCTGAATTTACCTACCCGATCCTACTAGGCTGACTAGCGCATTGCTCTTAGATTCGTAGCTTTCCCTCTAGTCTAGTTCATAGCCAACTCTTATCCCCGGTTTACCCACTCATAGTTCTTGCTCTATCTGTGCACTTTCACATCTACTTTTTATCGCTTCGGGGTCGCCTTTAGTCATGTAATTGAATTGCTTTTTCTCTCTTTGAGGTCATTTCACATATACTTTTTATCGCTTCGGGGTCACCTTTAGTCATGTATGCTTTTTATCTTCTTGAGGCCACCTTTGTCAGCTTTGTTATCCATAAGGCATCTACTTTTGGTCTTGTCAGCCATTACTTTTGACTTTGGTGGCATCTAGTCCTGTGGGGGTGTTTTGTTCTTTGTCTTCTTACGCATCGAGAATGTTGACGGATGTCGGTGGTTCATCTTGGATTTTCTTATCTGTATCTTTACAATATTTACATGTATGAATAGGATTTTCAGATAATTGTTGGCATATTCATTTTTTAGTCTCTTCTGGATGGTCCATGGTATTGGATTTAATTCGGTTATAGAACATAGTGAATTGTCGTTGGTTTCGAGGAGTTTTTCCAACAGAGTATAAACATGTAGTGGGTCCAGTGAAATAAGTCCATTGAACTTCATCATTGGTTAATGTTCTGTTCATTTCAAGGAAGATAGTATTTATTTCTTGAGCTCGGGTTCTGGAGATGATTTCTTGGAATTCATTGGGGTCAATAGTTTCTTTTTCGAATTCTTCAAATTCAAAAGGTTTTTTGGTGGTACCAAAATTTATGAGATTAATAGGAGAATAGAATTTATCTTTGGTACATTTTGGCCAGGGTGGAAAAAAAACGGATATACATGGTATATTGGATAATAATATCTTTGTAATGTTTAGCTGTTTCTTGAATGGATTTTGGGAGTTGGCTAACTTCGTGGAGATTATTGGAAGGATAAATACAGTGAATTAATTCATAACTATATAGGGTATAAACAAGTTGTGGATTAGTTCCAGCATGTATTACGGCTTTATTTAAAGAATAATGAGAAATATATTTTATGGTTGGTGTGGAAATTTGGAAGTGGTTTAATCTGTTAATGACAAATTGGAAATATTGATATTGCTCTAAAAGTTTAGATTGGGCTGTTGATGTGGAAGTGGAAGTGGAAGTTAATTGTTTCTGTTTGTTTTGGGCCTCTTCTTCTTGGGCTTTTTTATTGTCTATTTCTTTTTCTATGATGGATAAAAAAGATGGTGTTTGAGTGGTTGTTTGTGGACTTGGTGCAGGACTTGGTGGTGATGGACTGGGTGAATGACCCATTATTGATGGTGTAGGTGAATGACCCATTACTGGTCTTTCTACTTGGCTTACTCGTCTCTCTAAGTTCTCAATATTGAGGCTTAGAGAATTAATATTAGTGGCCTGATTATTGATGTGAGAATAAAAAATACTCAGGTTGGCTTCCAGAGCATTCAATCTCAAAATAATTGGATTAATACTTGTTTTATTACTTGGTTCCTCATTCTGAGGTTTACTCGTGTCTGAGGGCTCCATCCCTACTTAAAAATCAGCAACAAGATTATTCTTTCCTTTGATATACTCGATTTCATAATCATAATAAGATAAATCAACTTGCCATTTTATTAACATTTTATTGGCCAATTTCGTGGTACGAATTCCTTTAGATATCCAATGTTTTACTTGAGTATTATCAGTTCGAATAATAAAATGAGAATTAATAATAAATAATTCAAATTTTTTTACAGCTTTGACTATTGCTAAAAATTCTTTCCAATTTGAATGATAGGTACTTTGACTATCATTAAATTTTTCACTAGCATATCTGTTAATAATTTCTTCACCTTTTCTATTTTCATGATAAAGGACCGCACCCAAATAATTTTCTGAGGTATCGGTATATAAGATCTATTTAATATCATTATTAGTTGGAATTGTTAACTTAAGTAAGTCTTGACATAATTCTTTGATTTTTTGAAAAAAAATTTCTTGGTTTTCATTCCATTGCCAATGAGTTTTTTCTCTTACTAATTTAGATATTCTAGTAGTATATCTAGCTAAATTAGGGATAAAGTTTCTAGCTTGATTTACTAGTCCTTAGAATGATTGTAAATCCTTTTTTAAGGTTATTTGCTCCTGTGTCTATCATGGCATGATATTTGCGAGATTGATATTTTACATAATTGAATCTCACTAAGATATAGTAAAATTTCACTTGAGCTAAATTAATTTTATTTTGTTCAATATTACGACTTGGTGATTTATATAAGCTGATTTATCGTATTATGATTATGAAATTGAATATATCAAAGGAAAGAATAATCACAAGATAATTTTTACAATTATCAAATTCAACAGTCATTTATAATCAGGAATAGGGATGACCAAAACTAAACCGGGTCATGGAAGGAACTCTGCCCTCTTTAATGCAGAGGTCTTTTCTATGGCCATAACAAATAAGAGCACCAGCTCTTAAGCTAAGACTTTCCCCCTTCAACTTAGTTCAGCACAACCTTCTTTCGTTTCCTACAAGAGGTGTACTATTCCCAAACATAAACCAGAATTAAAAGGATCTTTAATCCTCATTCCAGTATTGACACAGCGGTGGATCAATTCATATTAGGAAGATAAGATTGGAAGTACTACCCTTAATCTCTTATAAAAAAGTTAGAAGTTCATACCTTAATTGTCTTCAGATACACAAAGAGGTATTGAAAAATCTTATTCTTTATTGATAAAAGATAATATTACAGTGGGAGAGGTGAGTGCTCAGAGAGTTCAGAGAAAGCTCTGAGAGTGAGTGGGAGTGCTTAAGAGTCGTGTGTTGCAATGTAATTTACAAGGCTTTACATAGGCGAGACATTCCTCTGCCGTTCTTAATTGGATTATTACAAGTGATAATGGTGATGTCCCGTCTGCTTTATCTTTTGTCACTTCGAGGAGGAATTTTAGACTTTTGGGCTACTTTAGGTCTTGTCCTGCTTTAGTCGGCATCTACTTTAGGTCTTATCATGCTTTAGTCGGCATCATCTACTTTAGGTCTTGTCATACTTTAGTCGGCGTCTACTTTTATCTTGAAGACATCTTCTTTTTATCTCTTTGGGTCACTTCGGAGTCATCTTTGAAGACTTATCTACAAAGCATATACTTTTGTCGATGTTGCTGCTTTTGACTTCAGAGGCTTAGTGGTGTTAGATTATTCGAGGATATTGATGGAGGTCGGTGGTTCATCCTGATCTTTACTTTTATTAGTATCTTTATAATACTTACATTGATGGACAGGATATTCAGATAATTGCTGGCAGACTCATTTTTTAGTGTCGTCAGGATAGTCCATGAGATTATTTTTTATTCGATCATAAAACATAGTAAAATTTCATTGCATTCATGGAGTTTTGCCTACAAAGTATAGACATGTCATGGGTCCAGTGAAATAAGTTCATTGGGCCTCATCACTGGTTAAGGTTCTATTCATTTCAAGGAAAATAGTGTTTACTTCTTGGGCTCAGATTCGGGATATAGTTTCTTGGAATTCAGATGGGTCAATAGACTCCTTTTCTATTTCTTCGAATTCAAAGGATTTTTTAGTGGTACCAAATTTAATCAAATTAATGGGAGAATAAAATTTGTCATTTGTTATTTCAGCTATAGTGGAATAGAAGCGGATATACATGGTATATTAGGTAATGATATCTTTATAATGTTTAGCTGCTTCTTGGATGGATTAAGGGAGTTGGCTAAGTTCTTGGAGTTTGTCAGAAGGATAAAGACAATGAATTAATCCATAACTATAAAAGGTATACACAAGCTGTGGATTAGTGCCACCATAAATGATGACTTTGTTTATAGAATAATATGAGATATATTGGATTGTTGGAGTAGTAATTTGGAAATGATTTAATTTGTCAATAATAAGTTGGAAATATTGGTATTGTTTAAGTAATTTCGTTTGGGCTGTTTGGACTTGTGGAGTTGGATTGGAAGTTGATGTGGACGCTATGTGTTTTTGTTCTTGTTGGGCTTCCTTTTCTTGGGCTTTTTTATTCTCAGTTTCTTTTTCTACTATGGATAAAAAATATGTTGGTTTAAAGGCAGTTTGTGAGCTTAGTGTAACACCATCATTCCTAGCTCATACCCATCATGCCTTACATGCTCATATGAGGTATAAGAAGAATAAGGTAAGATCTTCCTCATTGGATTCATACACTTTTTTTTGTTGTGACATGGTTAAAAATTCATTTGTGTCACATGGACCGTGTGAGCTCATTCTATGCATCCTCATATTTAATTGCACTATTTCAAATTATTTCAATCCCAAAAACATGCTTTAAACCCATGGAAACTAAAAAGAGATATGAGACATGTGTATTCATTTTCGGCCAGACTTGGCCTCATTTCTAGGCAAAGTTTGGAAAATCACAACTAAATTTAGAAAGATCGAAAACATGTAATCTTAGTCATGCTAGAAAGCTTGAGATGTATACTTTATGCTAAAAATATGTACAAGTCATAACATCCCACACACAAGACGTTTGACACCCAAATTTGTCTGGAGGTTAGACTGGTCCTGATACTGTCACAGTTTACTGATATGAAATTCAAAAATATCTAACTAATTTCACAAAAATCCAATGCATTCAAATGATACCAATATGGAAATATGTGGATGTTAACTAGATAGAAAAAATGTCTCCAGATCAGTTCATCAAGCCAAACTCTCAGAAATCGATGGAACAGTACCTCTGGTTAGGTAAGATGACTGATACTGGGTAGAAACTTCAAAAATGTATATCTTCCTCTCTAGACCTCCAAATGAGGTGCTTCTAGTTGCTACAAGTCATTGTGACTGTCTAGTTTCTACCTATAAAATTTTTTAGCCATTGGACGACATTTGCCTCTCGGATGACACAATTTCACAACTGATCAAATGAATAGTGCTTATGCAAATCCGAAATTCTGATACCAACTTTGAAAAATCATAGAAAATTCCACAGACCTCCAAATGACCTAATCTTTAGTTTTCCAAAAAGCTCTAGATAAGATCTAGTCACATGCCAAATTTCAAAGCAAGAAGAGGTCGTTTGGTCAGACTTAGATATCATAGGGCAAAGTGACCAATTTCTCTTGCTAAAGAGGGTTCCAGGGGTTTAATTTGGCTTCTCCTACTTCTAAAACTCTATGAGCACATGGGAAAGTATCAACATAGGCTATCAAACATGGCTCAAATGTCTAACATCCCAAATTTGCAAAACTCACCCTCCTACACCAACACATACACCATGTACATAATGCCAAGATCTTACTATTCATACCGAAACTTGCTACATCATGCACTATAATTCTAATTCTCATACATATACAATGAGTACATCTATTTACAAGTATTCATAAGTGCCTACAACATGTACATCATTAGATTACATCCCTTAGCAACATAACAGTAACAAAATGGCTATTTTACAATTTCTTCACCGAATTCCCTAGCTTCAGGCTTGGTGGCTCTCATCTTTTGTCTCACTTGGTCCACCTAGCATGTTAGGATGGTGGAGAGGGAGAGTGAGATTCAAAGAATCTCAATAGCTCATCTCTCATTCAATCATACATAAAGCATGCAAACAAGTCTCACAAATGTATGCATAGGTATATTAGCATGTGAAATCATAAGAAAAGCATTTTCAACATTTAAGTAGGCCATACATAACATACAAAGGCTTGCCAAGCAAGTGGATTAGCTTCACTTATTCACTTGTGGATTTTGGACTTGCCTTACCCATTCTTTAAGAGGTCCTTAGACTTAACCTTACTCTTGGGAGTCAACCTCACTTTTGGGAGACTCTTTACTTTGTCTCAACTAACTTTAGGGTTCTTGGCTCATCCTCACCATGGCTAGAGAGTTGTTGGCTTTTCCATACTCAAGCAAACTAAAGCAATCACATAAAATATCATTGAAATACATAAGGAATCATCATGCTAGCATACTTTTCATGGTTCAAAACATACATACACACAAGCAAGATAATGTAAGCACATATCTATGCATGAGAGAAGGTGGAGAGAGCTACCTTATCGACTAATATAAGCTTTCCCTTTCAATTTGTCTCCTTCCTTGTTAATTTCACAATCACCACTAGATGGGAGTGCTTCTCTTGAGCCTAGACATACAAGGAGCATGTAATTACTCTCTTAACACTTTATTCATGAAGAGAAACTAGGGTTTCTCTATTTAGAATTCCACTAACTCTCCTTCCTCTCTCAAGCTCTCAAGAAAGGAAAGCAAGGAGGAAGGAATGCAGATATATGAGTTTTGGTCTTCTTCAAGAGGGGTTTTCCACTCTCCCTCTTCTGAACTAAGCTCAAAACCCAACTACTTCCACAACCAAATCCATAGGAAGAGAGGGCAAAGTGTAACAACCAGAAAAAAGAAAGAAGAAGAAAAGAAAAGAAGAAAAAAAAAAGAGAAGAGAAAAGCTAGAAATTTTTGAAAGTTGAAAATTTTCTAAGTCTGCTAGCTACATCCTAACTATAGCGAATGTACCTGTTCGCTATAGCGAGAAATGGTCTAGCTATAGCGAGAATGCTTCTAGCTATAGTGAGTTTGGGCACCCCATACAAAAACCAGGGCATTGCTCGCCGTAGCGCGCTGTAGCAAAGGCAGAGGTCTGAGACTGATTCGAGCTCACCGTAGCGAGGGTTATGGCTCGTTATAACGAGGTTTAGTTCAAAAAAGTGTGAAAAAAGAGGATTTGACTTTTTAAAGCGTCCCAACTCCTTCTTTCACTCTGTAACTGACTTAAACTCCCTCTGAGACAGAGAAAAGGGCGGAGGAGAGAGAGAGAAGCATAGAGGAGGAAGGAAGAACAAGACAAGGTAAGAATTTCCATGGCTTTTTTCTTAGCATGTTATTTTTCTCTCCTTATCCTCTCTTCCTACGGTTTTGGCAGTTAAAGTAGCCATCTTTTGAGCTTGGTTCGGAGGAGGGAGAGTAGAAAACCCCTTTGGAAGAAGACCAAGACTCACATATCTTTAATTCTCCCTTGCTTCCTTTCTTGAGAGCTTGAGAGAGGAAGGAGAGTTGATGAGTTTCTAGTGAGAGAAAGAACCCCTAACTCTTATATGCTTAGTAAGGTTTACTAGAAAGAAATCCCTAACTTATGAATAAAGTGTTAAGAGAGTAATTCCATATTTCTTGTGTGGTTAGGCTCAAGAGAAGCACTCCCATCTAGAGGTGATTGTAAAAACCACAAGGGAGGAGACAAATTGAAAGGAAAAGTTGTGAATAGCCAATAAGGTAGCTCTTTCCACCTTCTCTTATGCATAAGATGTGTGCTTACATTGTCTTGCTTGTGTGTATGTATATTTAGAACCATGAGAAGTATGCTAGCATGATGATGCCTCATGTATTTCAATGATGTTTTATGTGATTGTTTGGGTTTGCTTGAGTATGGAAAAGCCAACAACCCTCTAGCCATGGTGAGGATGAGCCAAAAACTGTCAAGTTGGTTGAGACAAAGTAAAGAGTCTCCCAAAAGTGAGGTTAACTCCCAAAGAGTAAGGGTTGAGTCTAAGAGCCTCTTAGAGAATGGGTGAGGCAAGTCCAAAATCCACAAGTGAGTGGGTGAGGCTAATCCATTTACTTGGCAAGCTTTTATATGTTATGTATGGCCTATTCACATGTTGAAAATGTTCTTTTTATGTGTGGCCAACTCAGATGTTGCAAATGCTTTTCTTATGATTTCACAAGCTAATATGCTCATGCATACATTGTGAGACTTGTTTGCATGCTTTGTGTGTATGATTGAATAAGGGATGAGCTATTGAGATTCTTTGAATCTCACTTCCCCTCTCCACCATCACAACATGTTAGGTGGACCAAGTGAGGCAAGAGATGGGAGCCACCAAGCTTGAAGCTAGGGAGTTCGGTGATAGTTCTAGGTCTATCCCATTGTAATATAGCCTCAACTTTATGGGGATCTACTGCAATCCCGTCTCGTGAGATCACATGACCTAAGAATTTTACTTCGGTTAGCCAAAACTCACATTTACTTAGTTTGGCATATAATTTCTTCTCTTTCAGAATCTTTAGGGCTAATCTTAGATGCCTCTCATGCTCCTCAAAAGATCTAGAGTACACTAGGATATCATCAATAAAGACCACAACAAATTTATCTAGATATGGTCTGAAGACCCTGTTCATGTAGTCCATGAATATCGCGGGTGCATTCGTCAACCCGAATGACATCACAAAGAACTCATAATGCCCATATCTAGTCCTGAAGGCCGTCCTTGGGACGTCTTCAGCTTTCACTCTCAATTGGTGATATCTAGATTTAAGGTCTATCTTGAAAAAGATAGATGCCCCAGCCAACTGATCTAACAAGTCATCTATTCTAGGGAGAGGATACTTATTCTTGATGGTAACCTTATTCAATTCTCTATAATCTATACACAACCTCAAGCTACCATCTTTCTTTTTCATGAACAACACTGGAGTTCCCCAAGGTGACACACTAGGGCGTATGAACCCTTTCTCTAATAGCTCCTCTATCTGCTTTTTCAATTCAGCAAGCTCGGTAGGAGGCATCCTGTACGGAGCCTTGGACACCGGTCCAGCCCCAAGCACTATCTCTATGGGGAACTCTATCTCTCTCTTAGGAGGTAGGCCACTAAAATCAAAATCTTTAGGGAAAACTTCTGGGAATTCCCTAACGATCGGGATCTCCTCTATCCCTTCTTCTACCTCGACTCGTATAGAGAAAAAGATTAGAAACCCCTGACACCCCTGCTCTAAGTATCTCTCAGCTTGGGCAGTGGTCATGAAAGATAGCTCGGCTTTTATCCTAGGTATGGTCCCACAAGAAGGTACAGATACAGTGCGGTGTTCACAATCAAGGATAGCATTATTGGCAGTCATCTAGTTCATACCCACAATCAAATCAATGTCATGGAATGGCATACAAATCAAGTCAATGGTAGTATAACAATGATTAAACTGGACAGTGACATTTAAACAGGCATGGGAAGTAATAACATGGCCTCCAGTAGGTGTGGTGACAGATAAATCAAATGGTAGAGTACTAACGCCAGACCCAAACGTCTCACACAGTCATAAGATATAAACGAGTGACTAGCACCCGAATCAAACATAACAATCAAAGGAAAATCGTTCACTATAAGCGTACCTCGAATAAGACTGGGAAACACGTTAGCCTCTTGCTGAGAAAGGGCAAACACCCTGCCCTGGGTTTGTGGCCTGGGAGGAGGCAATCTAAAAGGAGGTGTTGAATATTCTTGAGAGCAGTTTCTGGCAATATGCCTCGGCTTCCTACAGTTGTAGCAGATCACTATAGATTGTGGGGCAACGGATGACTGAGTCTTCGGTGGCTGTGGCCTCTTTCCCTTTTTGTGGTTTTCTACTCCATTGCACCTTACTCTTCTTCTTATTGGTAGGTGCAGAGCTAGCTCCCTCTTTGGGTCGCAGCCTCTTCAATTCCGGAGCCCCTCTCTGACCAGATATTGTGGCAGTAGGCATAAAGTCCCTCAGATTATTCTTTAATCACTCTGCTGATCTCCACAAGGGCATTGAAATTCCTGATCCTCTGTGGAGTCACTCTGTCTCTGATCAGGGGCTTCAACCCGATCTCAAACTGCTCACACCTCCAGGGCTCATCATCATATCTCTAGAGGTAGGAAGAGTACCAAGATAGCTCAATAAATCGTTCCACATACTGATCAACTGTCATATCAGCAGTCTGTCTCAACCCCATGAACTGCATCTCCTTTTGCTTCCTCACTGAGCTAGGAAAATATTTTTCATAAAATTGCACTAGAAAGTTCTCCCAATTGATTTGCAAATTCTTTGTCTCCATTAGAGACTTCGTGCTACGCCACCATCTATCTGCTTCTTTCTATAGCATGAAGGTGGCTAACTGGGCCTTCTGCTCAGAGGTGCAATCCATAACTATGAATATCTTCTCAGTCTCCATCACCCAGGCCTTTGCCTTATCAGCATCTAACTCCCCGTCAAATACCGATGAGTTGTTCTTTCAGAATTGATTCAATTGTTTTTGAATAGATGGTAGAGCCTGAGCTGGTTCCTGAGGAGGTGGGGGTGGAACACCGGAAGGGGAAGGCTGGGGTGCACCGGTGGTGGATGGTTGAGGTGGAGGCGGCGTAGGGGCCTCTCTCCTGGCTTTTTCTTGCCTAGCCAAGGCTTCTTGCAGCTGCATAATCATCTCATGCTGTTGCAGGATCATATAGTGTTGCTAGGTTATGACGTTCTCAAATTGTTCAACCCGCTCCTTTATAGCCCGCACTGGATCCTCAGACTCAACCTCGAGTTCTCGAGGTGGTCTGCCTCTATCTCGGCCTCTCCGAGTTTCAACCATCTTTACTGAAAGAAAAACCACAGCTTTTAGCCCACAACATAATTTTAACACACATACATAGATATTCCACCCAAAAACCACCCGAAAATAAGCCAAATATACCATCCAAGAATCAAATGTTGAGTAAAAGTGCCTGAACCTTTACTCTGATACCATAAAATGTAACACCATATATTTTTAGCATGCTTCTGATCATTTCTAAGTCTCATATGATCAATTGAACAAAAGGGAATAGAAAATGACATTAAAATAATGCCTTATTTCGCGTTACGTCGCGTATAAAAATTTCATTCGGTGTTACACGGACCATATGAGCTCATACAACACGTTCTCATATTTAATAACATACATACAACTTATTTGCATAATCAAAGTTGGCCCATAACTCGTGGAACTCAAAGGGGACCATCAAATTCACACTCTTATTTTCGGCCAGAATTTCAATTTTTCTATCACAATTTCGGAAATTCATAACTAAATTCAAAAAAATTGAAATCCAACAAACTTTACCATTCTAGAAAGATCTAGATGTCTACCCAATGAAAAAAATAGATTCAGCTCATGAATCATTAAGGGGAGAACAATTGACATCCGAAAAGCCACTGGGGTTGCTGTTGTCTGGGCCACTGGTTCAGTTTACTGATAGGAAGTTTCAAAATCTGTAACTAATTCTAGAAAAATTGAAATCATTTATTATTAGCCATTATGGAAATCTACACATGTCTAATTTATTATAAAAATATGCCCAGGCCATGAAACATAACCCAGAAAACGTTTGACACACGAAAATGGGTTAAGGTTCGGACAGCTACTGGTACTGATGTACGTGTCTGCTATGAACTTCGAAAATGTCCAATTAATTCCACAAAAATAAAATCCATGTAAATAATACCAATTTGGAAAGATATGAACGTTAAATTTATGGTAAAAATAGACTCAGACCATAGAAAGCGCGCTTAGCTACCCAAATTCAATGGAATAGTGACTCAGGTCATACTGAGCTACTGCTACTGTCCCAGAAATTCAAAAATTCATATCTCTCAGCTCAGACCTCCAAATGAGGTGCTTCCAGTTTCTACAGGTCACTGTGAATGCCTAGTTTCTAGTTACAAAATTTCGTAGCCATTGGATCACGTTTGCCCCTTGGATGACACAATTTCAAAACTGACCAAATGAACAGTACCAGTGCAAATCCGAAATTCTGATACCAACTTTGAAAAATTATAGAAAATTCCACAGACCTCCAAATGACCTGATCTTTAGTTTCCCAAAAAGCTCTAGGCAAGATCTACTTGCATACAAAATTCCAAGTCAAGAAGAGGTCATTTGGTTAGATTTTGCTATAGCTCAAGCTTATGGCAATTTTGGTCCCAACAAGAGGCAACTTTGGTTCAAATGAGCCATCCATGGTTCCACACACATTTGAGCAACTTAAAAAGCATAATATAGCATAAATAAGTCCCTCATAAGGTCTGAACTCTCATGAAACTTAAATTCACCATGACACTTCCATAAACATACATACACAAATGGGCTCCCAAGTGGTCAAAATACATAATTTTACTCATTAGACTCTATTCTTGATACATACACTAACTTTACATGGTTTTACACTTGTTCAAAGTGTCATGGCTCAAAAATAATATTTACATATCTACTTTTACATTCTAGTCATCATAGTATCTCAAAATAGAAACGTTTGCCAAGAGATGGAGATTTAGGCTTCTTGGCTTCCATCCTTTGGATCTTGAACTCCACTTAGATCATATGAGATGAGAGAAAGGAGGGGGTGAGATTCATTGAATCTCAATAGCTCATACACCTATTCAATCACATTTTCAAGACATATAACATGTCAAGGGTACAAGTATGCAACTACTCAATCGATGAAGCATTTAATTTCCACATTTTTATGTCACAAACACATGTCAAGAATAAGAATGAGCTCTAGGGACTTTTGGGTTGGCCTCACCCCATTTCTAGGACTTTTGGATTGCCTCACTTTTGGTTCTTGGGACTTTTGACTTAGCCTCGCCCATCCAAGAGACTTTTGGCCTTGTCTCACCCATGCCATGAGACTTTTGGCATCTCCTCACCCACATTAAGGGACTTTTGGCACTACCTCACCGTTATGAGCCATTTCCATCATTCAAAGACATTCAAGAAAGCATATTGGTACCAAAATAGCAACATAGCATCAAGTGACATGTCTCAAACATATAAACATACACACAAGCACACAATGACACCATATGCAACAAGAAAATGCAACAAGAAAAGGTGGAGAGTTACCTTGGTGCAAATTCAAGCTTTACTTTGCTTGTTTTTTCTCCTTTTCGATTCCAAAAACACAAGAAGGTGGGGTTGAATTTCTTTAGCCTATTCACAATAAACAACACTAAATTATACTCTTGGAACAAATTATGACATCCAACTCACTTTTAAGACTACACTTTGGTCTATTTGTCACAATATGGTTCCATTAAGGACCTAATGAAGCAACTACCATAATTAACATTCTTGGTTCCATTCTCTTGCCATATTTAGACCTCTTGACCTCATTTAAGGTCCCTGAAGCCATCACACACTCACTTTCACAAATCTAGGTCCATGTTGCTTCATAAGGTTACATTATGGAAGCCATTGCCTCATCTCCCAACCTAAGGCTTCTAAATTTTTTTCAAGGGTTTCTCCTATCTTCTTTTATCATATAAAGTCCCAAATCAAGCTTGGAACCATTTAAAATACTCCCTAGCTATCTCTAAGAGTCTTGACCTAGTTATGCTTCTATTAAAAGCCCATAGAGTTTGGGATTTTTCCTTAATGGATAGGGCACTAGGGAGGCTCCCTAGGAGTCTTAGAAACTCAAACAAACACTCACATATGATGGGGAAGTCTTGAATCAACCCAGATTTTAACTTATGTTCAAGCACCCTACACTTTTCCAACTTGAGTTTTACTAGTTTTTCATGCATTTCTTTGGTATAATCCATCTTCCCCTGCCTTAGTTTGATGGATTCTTTTGGATTATAAAACAGAAACTCTTCCCTCTTCATGGTTCTGGTTGAGACATCCTACCATGTAAGAGGAAAAGGAGAAAAAGAAGCAACAAAGGGAGAGAAACTACCTTGCAATCAAGCTTCCTTCAAGAGCCCTTCCTCTTCCCTCTTTCTCCTCCTTAAATTTCGAATATCCCTCCTCTGATCTGGACCCAAATCAGCACCAAAAAATACATTAAAACCATGGAAAGATGAAGCAAGAAGGGGAGGATGAAGTTTCAAGAGGAAAGAGCATGAAAACTTTATACTTTCTCACCCTTTCTTTGGCTGTTCTTCCTTCAAAATTTCCTCCCTTTGTGCGCCTAAGACAGTTGCTCCATTTTTGTGTTTTGGGTAGAAGAAAGTCGGTTTAGAGAGGGAGGAGCTGAACGTGGCTTAAAAAGAGAGTTTGGAAGCTTCTTTTGTGCACTTTGTTTCCATTTTTGCCCTTCCATAATGGCATTTTCGGTTTGACTTCGTTTTCCATTGTAAAATTAAGATTCCCAATTTAATAAAATGCCTTTGGAATCACTCAAATTGGAGTTAAAACCTTCCTGAATGAACCGGTCAAAGTTTAGGTCAACCGACGTCCGAAAGAGTACACAGGAGGGGCTTTACCAGTCCCGGGACTTTCCATGGTTTTTGGGGCCTTTGAGAACCCTAGACAACTCAAAATTTTCATTTAAAAAGCCCTCCTAGGTGTTTTTCTAAAATTGCACTTATTTACGAAAATGCCACTGGCCTTTCGGCAAATTTTTCGAATCATTCCGACCCTAGTTTTTGAGCAACTCAAGGATCAAATCCTCATTTTCTATTATTTAAAATTTTATTCAAATTTTATTTGGCCTTAAATCACTCATCTCAGGGGACTTGCTTTTCAAACTGGCCCGTTCCAACAATTGTACAACGTACCGGGCGTTACATATCCAAACCATGTGGGAAGCTAATCGAAAATTTTCAAATCAATTAGGTGCACCAGATATATATGCACATATGTCAAGTATGAGCACAAATTTACTAGAGTCTCAAGCTGAGGTTTATGTACCGCTATTCCTTTCATTAACTGGCCAGATCCAAAGTTCCAATAATTATACCTAACAATTTGATACTGACATGGCAGGTGTTAGCCATTTTGCTGCTCAGTCTACCCTTGACTTGACTTGCCAACCAAGCTCATCTCATCAGCCTATTCTCAATACGGGTCCTTCATCGCCCCCAACTGAAATAGAGGATATTATGGATGACTTTAAAGAGAAAGATGAATATGATGTTCTGCCTAATATCAATAATCATGGAAATGATGAGTCAGAAGGCGACGATGTTAATGAGGTTGGGGTTACTCCATTGGGTCAATATGAGGACCCAGCGTATGCCATACTATCACAGATTAGTTCGGATGATGAAAATTTTATTGAGATCCCTGAGATAAATGAGAATACCTTAATAGTAGTCAAGAGTTATATATCGATATGCGATTCCCAGATAAACAGTCTATGCAGCGTGCGGTGAAAATATACTATGTTCGGAAACACCACACATTTAAAGTGTATTACTCGTTAGAAAAATATGAAGAATACTGTTGTCCAAAATATGGTGGTCAGTGTACCTGGAGAGTTAGAACAAGTCGGGATGAGAGGGACATGCATTGAAAAATAACAAGGTACAATAGACCACACACATGTCTTTCTCCATCATTATCGTAAGATCATCCAAAGCTTGACTCTGACGTCATCTCATCGCACATTGTGTCAATGGTGGCTGAGAATCCTTCGGTGTCAATTAGGCAAATTATTGAAAGAGTGCATAGCATATTTGGCTACACTGTTACATACAAAAAGGCATGGATGGCAAAGCACCGAGCAATCAGCATTGCATTTGGAAATTGGGAACAATCATATGCCTTCTTACCGAAGTGGTTAGCAGCGATTGATCACTTTATGCCTAGGTCTTATTATGAGCTTGTCCACAGGGAGTGCCAATAGAATAACTCAACTAAAGGTTCTTTAGTGAAGTTTCATCGAGTTTTTTAGACCTTCAAACCATGTATTGACGTGTTTGATTATCTAAAACCTATGGTGTAAATTGATGGAACCTTCATGTATGGAAAGTATAAGGGGACTGTGCTAATTGCAAGTTCTCAAGATGGAGCCAACAGAGTTATTCCCTTAGCATTTGCAGTTGTTGAAGGTGAAACACAAGAGTTATGGGCATGGTTCCTTTCTTTACTTTAGCGCCGAGTTTTACCAAATAAGATGGGGATTTGCTTGATTTCTGATAGACACCCTAGACTATTGGTTGCTGTCTCGAATCTAGAAATTAAGTGGCAGCCACCACAAGCATATCATGTATTTTGTTTAAAACATATTGCAAGTAATTTGAATACAACGTTCAGAAATAAGTGGTTAAAGAAGAGATTCATTAATATTGGTATGGTTTACTAATCTTATAAACTGTTTTAATGGTTATTGTGGTAAAATGCATATTAATGAATAACTATTCATGCAGGTTACTTGCATGAGCGGCATCAAGTGAATGAACAATTGACCCAATTATGTCAACTCCACTCAGAAGCTATAAAGTGGATCGAGGATATTCCCAAGAGTAAATGGTCTCGTGCGTATGATGTTGAGGGCCAACGATAGGGCTATATGACTACAAATTTGGCTGAATGTATCAATAGTGTGTTGAAAGAGGTCAGGTTCTTACCTATCAGTGGACTGGCAAAAGCAACTATGTATAGACTGAACAGATACTGGGTAGAGCATTCATAAACAATCACTGCACAACTTGAGGCTAGTGCTATTTTCCCGGAGGATGTAATGAAAAAATTATCATCCTTAATACAAAGTGCATCTTCCTTAACTGTACGTAGATTTGATAGGCGAGCATCAGAATTTGAAGTTGAAGAACCATATGATCTGATAAATAAATAATATGGTCGGTGCTGTAAGGTGAGTTTGGCCCGTCGCACATATGATTACGGTGAGTTCCAAATTCAGAAATATCCATGCCAACATGTATTGGCCGCATGTGCCTCAGTCTCAATTGATCCACTCTAGTATGTGGATCGACTATTCTGGCTTGACATGATCGTCAATGCATACAAGACAGAGTTCCAATCGATGGGAGGAGAACTGTATTGGCCACAAACTATAGGTCCACAGTTAGTACCTGATCCTGCTATGATTTGCCAATGAGGGAGGCCAAAATCCTCTAGAATTCAGAATGAAATGGATTGGCGTGAGGGGCGAGAGAACAACAGCGATGCGGGTTATGCAGACAAGTGGGTTATAACCGATCAACCTTCCCATCGCAACGACCAAGTAGAAGTTAATATAATTAAATTTGTTACATTTTCTATTTTGTTGTCATCAGTGCATTGTAACTTTATTATTGTTTCTTGTAATGAACTCCTGGTGCAATTCTACGTTGTACAACAGCATTATATGGAACTTAATTTTTTCCTTTTCCACCATATATTGTCTCTTTTTTTGCTAACTTATTTATAACATTTATTTTTTTTTGCATTTATAATTTCCTTTATAGAAAACTTAGTTAATAATTATATTTGACGATAAATTTCTTAACTCATAACAATATTTGCATTGTAATAGTACAATGGTTGGGCATCCGAGCATTATCGATCCTGGACCTGAGGATGATTCCCTTTTGTACTTGCAGACTCGTCACGTTTCACAAGCCGTATAGCAATGACAAGTAACATAAAATAGATACAATTATTATTTTTAACTTATTATATATTATTATATGTTAATAACATAAATGCATATTGTAGGCCGATCGCATTTTGCGTATACGACGGATAGCACAGGAGTATCACATCTTTGATCCTCCACTTGCCATTGTTCCATACTTGATCCAAGCTGGTTTTTTTTTTTGGGTCTCTCGACTTGGTCAATTTGACTTTAATGCAGCATTAGTTTCAGCCCTAGTTGAGAGATGACGGCCTGAAACTCACACTTTCCACTTGACTAGGGGAGAGGCAACTATTACTTTACAAGGTATTGCTATTCAACTTGGACTATCTTACACAGGACAAGTTGTTTTAGGAAGAACCAATTATAACTGGACAACTATGTGCCAGTAGTTACTTGGCGTGCTTCCACCTCTAGAGATCATGGATGGACAGCGACTCAGTGTCCCATAGCTTGCCCAGACATTTGCGGCCTTACCAGGCAATGCCAATGATGAGATCATACAGCAATTTACTCGGGCATACATTATGAGGTTGATTGGGGGATACTTGATGCTGGATCGGACTAGGCATAGGGTGATGTTGATGTATTTACCATTATTTGCCGATTTCGATGAAGTTGGTCATTATAGTTGGGGATCCGCAGTTTTGACCCACTTATATAGAAAATTGTGCGGTGCAACTAATTATGCAGAGGTCAATATTGGTGGTTGCCTGACATTACTTCACTTATGGGTATGGGATCATTTCTCGCACCTGGCTCCACCTCTCCCTGCTCAGGCAGATCCTCAAATAGAAATATATCCCTTAGGACCGTCATTAGGTTTCAGATAGAGGTATGTCCCCCAACATATTCGTCCGACCACTGAGGCATTACGGACTTATAAGATATTATTAGATCAGATAAAGGATGATGAGCTCATTTGGCAGCCATATGACCATCCGAGTGTCCAACAATTAATTCCAAACTATTGTTTAGTGGGTTCAAATATATGGTGAGAGTCTGTACCTATTATTTGCTTTTAGATCGTTGAATTTCACCATGCAGACCGTGTTCTCCGCTAGTTTGGTCAACAATAGCATATCTCTCAAACACCGTTTAATGTGGGATCATTGCATACTCTGCAATTAAGAGGAAAAACACATAAAGATTGGCGTCAGGAGCATATGGTATTTATCTCTGCATGAAATATGTGAGAGCATGTTGTTGCCCAAGTAGATACAGAGGTATCTTTATTAGATCGCTCCTCTGATTATATACGTTGGTATTGGCGCCATACACGATGGTGGATCCATCCAGATAGTGGTTCCTAAGGTTTTGTGGTATGACCTTTTCTTCTATTTTTTTATCTTTTGTTTGTGCATATTTTTTCTCCAACTATATAACAACTAATCTTTTTCTTTCCTCACAGACTAATATACTGGACAACCTATATATGCTTTCCATTGCTGATCCTTTGACGCTTGATTATGCGAGATTTAGGGAAAGAACTCGTGGAGATATTAGGACGATGCTGCAAGCCTTAGGTGAACATCGAGAGATGTTGGTCTCTCAGCCTGCTCCACCTGCTCCTCATCTACAAAGACCACCAGAGCTAGAGGCTCGCCCAAGAAAGCAAGGACATGGTTTTATATCTACTAGACAGCCATTAGTAGATGTCACCCATGGCAGTAGATGTCAGACAGATGCACCATCATCCTCTTACACGCTAGCGCCTGTGCATGAAGAAACTGAAGAGCCACGTCCTTTTGCAACATTTGCAGACTATGCAGGTGTTGGTCCTTCTTCTGCTACACCATCCTTTGGCACACCTAGGTCTTTTTCATCTGTTGGGGATGCTGGTCCTTCTTTTGCTATTGGGAGTGGTTCGTTGTCCTTTACATCACCAGCTCCTCAGCCGTTCTTCTCCACCCCGTCACCCCAAACTATGCAGCCTAGGGGTATCTCTTTCACTACTCTATTTTCTGATCCATTTTCGTTCAGTGCAGAGTATGCTGGTGCACCTTCTGAACCATGGGAACCATCTTTCCAGTAGGAGTTTTTCACCCCTGATCAACTGATTCCCCCTGTTCAATCTCCTCAACCTACTCGTCAACCAAATAGTGGATCAACGAAGGAGGATGAAGGTGAAGAAGCAGAAGTAGAAGAAGTAGAACATGAACCACTTCAGCACCGTCCCCAGTGCTTACGCCGAAAACCTAGATATGGGACTGGAGGACATATTGGGTAAAATGTTAAATTTTTTTCTTTCATTTTAATAGTTATAACCTTTTCATGTACAATAAAGGACTTTGATATCTACGTTTCAAATTGTGAGTATATAATGTCGGTATTACTTGTTACTTTAATTAAACCAATGAAACTTTGGTTTAAATAGTTATACATATGTGCTATATTATTTAAACTCATGTGAGTGGTTTTTTCACTATCATATGCGAAAGAAAAAAATAATTAACATAAACCCTAGGCCGCCAAAATGTTTTCTCCAAATGCTTAATTATGTCGTGACCTATTTAGTTTTTTTTTTAAATTTAATTTGTGTTTATATTTTTTCTTTTTGCTTGTATTTCTTTTTTTTTTCTTTCCTCAAGTTTGATTGTTTATATCTCCTTTTTTATTTATTAGTAGCAAATATAGGTCAAATAAATATAGGGATACATTAAATTAGATAACACATATATAAGTGCTTGTATATAAATTTCTTTGATTTTAATAACTTCCAAAAATAAATCTTAGTATTTTCTCTTATAGATGTATTTTGTTTTTGAAAAAATTAATTACAATCTTCATTATACAATTTTAAAATGTCAAAAATTTTATTTGTTACTCTTAAAAAATAAAAATAAAAATTCAAAAACATGCACTTTTATTTTTATAATAGTAATAATAATATTAATAATAAAAGATGTATTTTCTTTAGACTTTTCAACTCTCTTTGTTGATTAAGAAAAAAGGAAAAAAGAGAAAAATTAGTAGAAGAGGGGCTTGATTAATTTTCTTTACTAAAAGTATAAATATTACAACAAAATTATATTTCAAAATTATATATTACTCAGAATTTCTTTTAGTCTTTTTTGAATACGCTATATTATTCTTCATTTTCTTTTAGTTTCTTGTTCTTTTACTCTAATAAATCTGATACAAAACTCTAACTTCTTTTCTTATATTTAGAATTTCTTTTAATTTGTAGGGATTGGCTATGTCCTTTAATAAAATACCTTTACATAAAAATAAAAATAATAGAATGTTTGAGAAAATATAATTAACTAGATAATATTGGAATACTTTTCTTTTTGTTGAATTATCTTAGTGTCAAAAATTTTTAAGTCTTTGGATAAGATTAAACTTAATGATCTTTTTTTTACTATTAATTTTTTTTAAAACATAATAAGCATATAATTTTTCAATAATATTATAACAAATATTTAATTGAATTACAAAATTATATAATTATTCATAAAAAATATATATTATTAACATTTTTTATTATATTACAAAAATATATTTTTTATAAAATTTAAATTAATTATCATTCTAAATAATTTAAATAATAAAATATATCAAATATAAATTTTATAACAAATTATATACAATATATATATAATTATAAATAAGTATATATATTTATAATAGTTTTCACAGATATAATTATATAGCCTGGCCACCACAGCCCCCTTCGTCTCGGCTGGACTTACGTGGTGGATCTCGGTGTAGCCAACTAAGATACCTGTCAGAGCATGCACAACATTCCAAGGTGCCCATATACCGAACGGGACTACACTGTATGCTCCTGGTCGGAGAGCCACGCTTCGCTACATCAGTTTTAGCACAATCACGCGTGAGAGGGCCCAGGAATATGATTTATATCTCTGCTCTGATACCATTTTTTTGAACAGCTTGAAATGAGCGAGATCAGCTACCCATTCAAGGAGTAATTTAGAATTAGGAATAGGGGTTGACCGAAACTAAACCAGGTCATGGAAGGAACTCTGCCCTCTTTCATACAGAGGTCTTTTCTATGGCTACAGGGCACATAGGGCCTCACATGGCAGCCAAGACCTTCCTCCTTCAGCTTAGTTCAGCACAGCCTACTATTATTTTCTACCGGAGGCATAACCATTCCATTTCTAATTTACTATTCAAAGGATCTCTAATCCTCATTTCAGTATTGACACAGTGGAAAGGATCAATTCAACATATATGGAGGATAAGTTGAAATACTACACTTAATCTCTGACGAGAAGTTTAGCTAGTCATACATTTAATCTACAAAATATTCTTCTTTATTGATGAATGTGAAAGAGTACAATGGAAAGTGCTTTGAGAATTTCGAGCTTATATGAAAGTGTGTTTGAAGACCTGTTTCTAGGACTTCGTGTGTTTACAAGTGAGAGTTACAAGACTTTATATAGGCGATGGGCGAGAGGCATTCCTCTGTCGCACCAATACAATAATTAAACTTTACTAAAGAACTTTAATAAAGGAGATTCTTTGCGGTTGCTTTTGTCATTTCTTCTTTTCTTTTGTCAGTTGTTGATAGCTTTGAGTCGTGTCCTTCTTTTTCTTCTTTGTCTTTTTTCTCTGAGTCATCGGTTGCTTTTTTCTTTGTGTCACTTTCCTGTTCCCTTCTTTTGACTTTGCTGCTGCTTCTTTTTGCTTTATATCTTTTCTTTTTGTCATGTCATTACTTTGGCGCTACTTCACATTTCGAGGATGTTGATGCTTGTTGGTGGATTATTCTGATCTTCGGTTGATTTTTCCTTGTTTTTGCAATAGATACATATATGGGAAGGATATTCTGACAACTGTTGGCATATTCTTCTTTTGGTGTCATCAGTATTATCCATTTGATTTGTTTTTATTTTTTCATAGAATTCAGCAAATAGGCGGGGTTTTCTACTTATTCTTCCTACTGAATAAATGCATGAATATTAACTTGTGAAGTACGTCCATTAGAGTTCTTCACTAGATAGAGTTCTGTTCATTTCTGAGAAAATAGTCTCAATTTCTTGGGCTCTTATTTTTGAAATAAGAAGTCGAAATTCTTCTTGATCAATGGCGGATTTCTCAGATTCTTCAAATTCAAATGGTTTCTTTGTTGTTCCAAATTTAATAAGATTAATTAGAGGATAAAACTTCTCTGAGATTATAACATCTCTTATACATGGTGTACTGAGTGATAATATTGTGGTAGTGTTTGGCAGCTTCTTGGACGACTTTTGGTAACAGAGATAGTTTCGAAAGTTCTTTTGAGGGGTATATGCAGTGAACTAATCCATAACAAAATAAAGTATAAACTAATTGAGGGTTAGTGCCAGGATTAATGACAACTTTGTTAATGGAATAATGAGAAATATATTTAATGGTTGGAGCGGATATACGGCACTGGTTGAGTTTATGAATAATCATTTGAAAATATTCATACTGTTCCTGAAGTCTTCTTTGGGCTTGGCTTAATGGATTTGATGTTGATGAGGAGGCTATTTGTGGACTAGATTGGGCCTATTCTTGGGCTTGTTTAATTTCCTGTTCTAAGATGGCTGCAAATGATGGGGTAGATGGAATATGTGTTGATGGACTTTGAGGAGTGATGGAGGAGTTGGAGTGGGTGAAAGACCCATTACTTGTCTTTCTAATTGGATTAATCGTTTTTCTAACTCACCAACATGGGAACTAAAGTTACCTATAGCTTGAGTGAGATAATTGACAGTGCTACTGATATTATTCGTCTGATTAGTCGTCTGAGACGACAAAATATTGATATTGAGTTCTATGGCATTTATTCGTGCAATAAGATGAGGAAACGAGTGTTCCTCTTCTTGTTGATTACTTGTAGCTTTACTTGTTTGAGATGATTGCTCCATCTCTGCTCAAAAAGTCAGCAATCAAGTTATTTTTTCCATATTCAACAGAATAATCATAATAAGCTTCTTATTTGATAACGCTTTCTTTTTTATTCTTTAATCTTTTTCCCTTTGAAATTTCTTTTCTCAATTGGGAATATCTTTCTTCTATGTTTAGTTCTTTTTCATTAATTTTCTTTAATTTTCTTTTGTTCTTTAATCCATTGTTTCTTTTTTGTAATTTTCTTTAAGTCATATTTTCTTTGTTGATAATGAAATTCGCAATATTTACTAGTGGAAAATAAAGATTTTAATGGACATCTCCAAACATATGAGTTCTTCTTTTTACTTGAAACTCGTGAACATCTATATTCATTTCCAGTTATTAGGTCTTTAGTCTTAAATTCAGCTTTTCTATATTGTTTAGTTATAGCTCTTGGATTGAGTTGTTGTATTTTATTAGTACTTTGTAATTTATTATAATTTTGTAATTTCTTTCTATTTGCACTTCTTTTCTTTTTTGGAATTTTAATATTGACTTCTTCCTTAATTCTTTTTTCTTTTGGGAGATCTATGTTTACCTCTATTTTTTCTAATTCCAATTCTTCCCATATTTTTTGAAATTCTTCAAAATCTAATTGGTCGAATTCTTTTAATTCTTCCTTTTCTTTTTCTTCTTCTACTTCTAATTCCTTCCATATTTTTTCAAATTCTTCCTGGTTCCATTCTTCAAGGTTGTTTTCGTTTTCGATTTCTTCTATCATGTTAATCTCATCTTCCTCAGAAATATAATTGTATTTCTCACTAGATGTTGATTCTATATCTGAATTATCAGTTTCTGATTCTACAATTAATTTTTCGATCTTATATATTTCTATATCAGAATAATCTAATTCTTTATTTATGTAGGTAGTTAATTCGATTGGTTCTAAATCATATTTTTCAGCTATTTTTATGAAATTCATCACCTTTTTCTTTCTAGGTTCCTTATAGTTTGTAGCTATATATCCTAATTTTTCACAATTATAACATTGGCATTTATTAGGATATTTATTATAATTAATTCTTTTTTGTCCTTTCTTATAATAGTTTCCGGGTGTAAAAGATTTTCTATATTTTGAATTTTCTTGGAGTCTTGATTTTGGATATTTTCTAAATCTATATTCATGGCGTTTATAGGGTTTTTTTTTTTATATCTTCTTATTGGATATTTTTGCTTAGATGGAGGGGTACATCCCCATTTATGAGGTATCTCAAAATTGCTACATTGAAGGATTAATTTATTTTCTTTGTAATATTTATGATATCACCAAGCTTCTTTACATTTATTGGATAAATATTCCCTAAGAAAATCTTCTCTTCGTCCCATGGTGTCTACATAGGGCATTAAATCTATTATATCGTTAAACGCTTTTCTATATTCTGTTATGATTGAGTCTAATAATAATTTTGGTAATTTGTAGTAGAATAAATCTAAGTAAAACCTTTTTTGTTCATAATTACTTAATCTAGCTTCATAATAATATTTTTGGTATTCACAGATATATTGATTTAAGATTTTTGGTTCTAGAGTACAAATTTCAATTTGATGTAATTTATTTATAGCTCTTTCTATTTTTGTTTTTTCATTGGCTCCTACACTTCTTCCTATAAATTCATTTCTTAGAACTTGTTCATATTTTCTTAATACTGATGCATAAAATTCTTTGTTTTTTGTATAATTTGATACTTGTCTTACTTGTTGTCTAAATTCTTCTGTTAGACTTTTCCACCATTCTAGTACAATACCTGTAAAACTAGCTTCGATTATTAGAATGGCTGATTGTGTGCTTGGTGATCGGTTTATTAAGGCTATTAATTGTGATTTATTCCATTCTTTTAATCTTCTTTCTCTATCTAGATTACAATCTATATTTAACCATACTCCTGAATTTGGGATTAGTCTTGTTTCATATTGTTCTAATGGAGGAGGTATAAACCTATTTTCTTTAGATGGAGTATATATAGTCTCATACATAAATTCATTGCTTATATCTTTCACTGGCTCTTTATGTCTTAATTCTTGTTGTTCAATTTCAGCTTCTCTATTTATACTAGTTCCTTCATCTCTTCTTTGATATCTTGAATCGGATAAATTAGGTGGACTAAAAGGTTGATTTGGTAGTTCTTCAATTTTTGCAGTTTGCATATTTACTTCGTAGGTATCTTGTAGACTTAGGTAACTTAATTCTTTCTTTAAGGATTTTAAATTGACTTCTTCTTGACTCATTCTTCTTTCAATTTCTTCTTGTTCCTCTGATTCATCTAATATCCTTATCATATTTACTTGTTTTATTTGTAGGTTTTCTATTTTGGGTATATAAGGTAGGAATTCTGGTACATCATAATCTATTCTATCTAATCTTTGCGTAAATGCTAGTCTTTCCTTATTCATCCTTTGACATTCCTCTGGTGATATATATTCTGAAATAGGTGTTTCTTGGTTTGTTTTTTGAATTTCCTCATATATGGTCCGTAAATTATTATTCATGATTTTTTGTCCGTGTTTTAGTTCTTCCATTATCTTTCTTGTTTCATATACTTGTTCATTCATAGGTTTATTTTTTATCTGTGATTCAGTTATTTCTTTATTTGTTTCTTGATTATATAATCTTATCATGTTTACTTCTGGTTGTTCTGTAATTGGTTGTATAGTATTCCTTATTCCTAATACTTGACTAATCTTATCAATCTTTTGGTTGGGTATGTGTACTTCGTTTCCTATATTTTGGATTTCACTTTTTATATTTCGAATTTCTTCTAGTATATCTTGTAATTCTAGGGTTTCTAATCCCAATTCTTGGGTCTCTGCTCCTATTACTTTTATTTCTTCTTTTATTTCATATACTTTTTGTTCTAAAGGTTTAGCTAGTTCAATTAATCTATAACTTCACTTATGTTCTAATTCTTTTCTAATATATCTTTGATTTCTTCGGGTAGATGTCTTAAAGTATAGCTAAAAGATATATTGGGATCAACTACATAGCCTAATTGTTTAAGCAAAAACATATTGGTCCAATTAATTAAATTCCATGTATTATCACCCTCACCTCCTAACATGAAAGGTGCAGTGACTAATGTTTCATTTGAGATAGGAATA